>BGPT01001664.1:0-35769 GCA_003297045.1 Symbiodinium sp. clade C Y103 | reverse complement strand
AAGATGTGAAGATGTGAAGATGTGAAGATGTGAAGATGTGAGGATGTGAAGATGTGAGGATGTGAAGATGTGAAGATGTCAAGATGTGAAGATGTGAGGGTGTGAAGATGTGAAGATGTGAAGATGTCAAGATGTGAGGATGTGAAGATGTGAAGATGTGAAGATGTCAAGATATGCAGATCCAACTTTTAGAAGAACCNTCAAGATGTGAGGATGTGAAGATGTGAAGATGTGAAGATGTCAAGATATGCAGATCCAACTTTTAGAAGAACCCTTCGCTCAGACGCTCTCGGGAAAAAGAAAACAAAACAACAGCATGGCATTCCCACATCTACAATCGTGGCCACTCCATGGCTGTCACAAGCAGCACAGTAGCATCTTTTGTCACACATTGACTCATTCAATACAAAACCCTCTTTGGCTCTTTAGACTAGGCAATCCAGACCCAAATCATGCCATCAGTCAGCCGGGAATCCGGTTCTATAGACGTGTAATCAAGAAATATAGCTTCTGTTTCCAGCAAACCGCTGAACATATTTTTCGGCGAAGTGTATTGACATCATTAAACTGTGCTGCAAGCTCGAGATGAGGACTGTGTTCAGTAAACAGAGCTGTAGTACCCCTGCTGTGTTTGCAGGTTTTCAAGCAATGTAATTTGTATCCTTGGATCGATTCAGGATGCACTTGCGAGATGGCTTGCCAGATATGACAGGTGAAAACGATTGGTGGAACAACCCGGCTCCACTGGCCTATCAAGGAGGCACCTGTCAGAGAGACTATTGTTCACATGATTTACATGCTTTCCTCTGATCAACTTGCGGGAATAAGTAGAATGCTTTGGCAAAAATGACTTCCTCCAATGTGCTTGAAAGGAAATCCGCAAGCAATTCAAGGAGCTGCGCAGTGCCTTGCCTCAAAGAAAAGGTTTACTTGTTGCCATGTGGCGAGCTTTGGCGACTGAATGGTGAGTAATTGATCGGTGATTGATCATTGATTGTTCATTGATTCGCATGATTCCGTTGCACCCTTGGACTTCCTTGGTGCTGAATTTTCGGCCAGTTCTGGCAAGGCCAGCTTTGGGGTTTCCTACCCAAATGGGAGGGCCAGGCTGGGTGAATCCTCAAAACGAAATGGTCGTGATGCAGCGGTGTTTGAGCTCAGCTGAGAAGAGCAACTCCCAAATATGGTTGCGTTTCTGCGAGGCGGTGGTTTCTCTCCTGTGCCACCTCAGTTTGAAACTCAATGTGCGCTATCAAGCCATGTGTACAGCGCGTTGGGTTGCTGTCTATTCCATATATGCTTTGAGAGGCGTTCAACCCTCGGCTTCGCCGCAGGGTTGAAACAGGTAAATGCAAGACTTGGAGGCTAATGCGACAACCCTGCCACTGTGGCAACCCTGCCTTTGGTGTGTATATATGTATATATATATATATGTTTTTAGCTTTTCCATGCGTCCGGCATTATGTGTTGATTTTCCAGAGTTGTTTGCGGCTCTCCTAGGGTTTGGACATCTTTTTTGGTATATATAATATGTAGACACATACACATATGTATATACTCATATATATATACTTATATATACATGTATATGTATACATATATATATATGTGTATATATATATATGTATATATATACATATATATACATATACATATACATATATATATATACATATATATATGTATACATACATATGTAGATACATAGATACATAGATACATAGATACATAGATAGATAGATAGATAGATACATACATACATATATATATATACATCTCTCTCTATATATATATATACATACACATCATGTAAATATGTATATATATATTTACATGATG
Organism: Symbiodinium sp. clade C Y103; assembly: GCA_003297045.1. NCBI lineage: Eukaryota > Dinophyceae > Suessiales > Symbiodiniaceae > Cladocopium > Cladocopium sp. clade C. Next base: position 33,930 of record BGPT01001664.1, on the reverse strand, counting down.
TGTAAATAAAAATAAAACCATGAATAAACATAAACAAATAAATATAAATATAAGTATAGATATAAACATACATAAATAAATAGATAAATAAATAAAGAAAATAAATAAATAAATAAATAAAATAAATAAGTAAATAAATAAATACATAAATAAATAAATAAATACATAAATAAATTAATAAAATAAATAAATGAATAAATAAATAAATAAAACCTACATTTTTACTATTTTTGCCGGTATTTACAATGTTTTTTGCATATTTTGAGGGGATATGTTTGACAGTGTTTTTTTAGATAAATTTGGACATAGTCTCGATGGGGGGGGTACCATTTATATATATATATATGTGTGTATACATAAATATGCTGATGTCGTAACATGCTACTGACTTAAGTTGATTTAACTTAACTTGAACGATAGCATTCTAGGAAGAAGGCATTCAGAATGCATTCCTGGCCAAATCTAAGATCTAAGATTCCCACAAGACTCTTGAGCAAATCTTAGATTTTCCTGGCCAAATCTAAGATCTAAGATCTAAGATTCCCACAAGACTCTTGAGCAAATCTTAGATTTTCCTGGCCAAATTTAAGATCGAAGATCTAAGATTCCCCCAAGACTTCTGAGCAAATCTTAGATCTTAGATCTTAGATTTGGATCTAAGATCCCCCCAAGACTTCTAAGCAAATCTTAGATCTTAGATCTTAGATTGTGGGAAGATTCATTCTGAACGCATTCCTTTCAGATTGGCCTAAGTACACTTCCAAGTTCCAAGGAGGTCCTAGAGTTCAAAGGAATCCTTTCAGAATTCTTTGTTATTTCCAAGGGAATTCTATAGGATGTCTATAGAATTCGTATGGGATGCCTGTGATATTTCTAAGGGCTGCCCATGGTATTTGTATATTTCTAAGGGGTTTCCATGGAATTCCTGTGTGATTTTTGTAGGGTTTCAAAGGAGTTTCTTTGGGGCTTCTATGATATTTCTACTGGATTTCGGTGGAATCCCCATGTGGTTTCTTTAAATTTCTATGATATTTCGATGGGAGTTCTATAGTTGCCTAAAGAATTTCTATGGGATGTTTGTGATATTTCTAAACGATGTCCATGGTATTTTTATACTTCTAAGGAATTTCCATGGAATTCCTGTGTGATTTCCATGTTGTTTTACAATTTCTTTGTAGAAATTCATGGGGTTTCCATGCAATTTCTGTGGGAGTTCTATTGGATTTCTAATTTCTATGGGATGTCCTATAGGATGCTTTCTATGGGATTTCTGTGGTATTTGAAGGATACGGAATTCCTATGATATTTCTATGGGATATCTGTGGCATTTCTTAGGGATGTCCATGGTATGTTTTTATGTCTAAGGGATTTCCATGGGATTCCTGTGTGCTTTCCTTGGTATTCCTTTGCAATTTCTTCAGAAATTCTATGGGATTTCAAAAAGATTTGTATGCAAGATTTAGAAATTCTATGGGATTTCTATTCGATTTCTAAGTGCTGGTTTGAAAATTTGTATAGGATGTCTAAAGAATTTCTATGGGATGTCTGTGATATTTCTAAGGCATGTCCATGGTATTTCTATATTTCTAAGGGATTTGCATGGAATTCTTTTGTGGTTTCCATGGTATTTTTTCTTGTAATTTCCAGATAAAAATCATGGGATGCTGAAACTTGCCAAGAATGATACTGCTAAGTGGATTTACATGTCGAGTTGTCTGTGCCATATCTGCTAAAAAGACACAGGTTTTCACAAGGCATTCTGTTCCGAGTGCAAGCTACTGGCTACAAGATAGCAAAAGGTAGGTTTGGAGGGGGGGCTAGCAAATAAATAGATAAATGATAACACATGAATAAATAGATAAACAAACAGATGAATGAATAAATAGATAATAAATAAATAAGTACATATATACGGCCAGGACGGGGGTGCTGCACGGAGAAGTGCGTTTTGACTGCGCAGGGCCGGTGTTTTTTTTTGCATTTTGTGATGTCGGCGGTTTGGCCGAACCGCTGACGAGATTTGTTTCCAAAACATAAATCCTAAATCCGAAACCCTGAAACCTAAATCAGACATGACACCCAAAGTAAGCCTTAAAAGTAAAAACTTAACAATCTTAGCACCAGTAGTTCCTGCACGGGGTGGGACAGAAGCTGCCTTAGGGTTATATTTTTTCATCTATAGAACTTGCATGCGCCGTGCGCCACCCTGGCCCGTGCGTGCCTTGTGCAAAAGTGGCGCGGTGTTCCACATGTCACACTTGAAACTCTGCACTTCACACTTCAGACTGCCCTTTTCACACTGCGCTCTTCACACGCCACACTTCACACTTCACGCTTCACACTGCACTCTTCACCCTCCACACTTCACACTGCGCTCTTCCCACTCCACACTTCACACTGCACCCTTCACACCCTGCACTTCCCACTTGACACTTTGTCGACTCTCGGGTTGACACTCTACACTTCACACTTCACGCCTCACCTCATCTCATTTCACCCCACCTGAAAGCTTCTCATCTCAACTCAGCTCAGTTCATTTCATCGCCTTGCGCATGTCATTTAGGAAGCCTTACAATTTTACCGCGGTCACAAGGTAAACTTATCCCCAAATCGTATTCAAATTCTTTGTGAAGCATCCTAGCTCTTTGGCGGGGCCAAAAACGGCTTTTTACTAGTGACGTAACATTCACACACGCGCGCAACAACATTTGCATCATATGTCTGGTCGCATATGATTTCAATGATGGGGCCTTCTTCTGTTTTCTTATCGAATTCAGTCACACACTAATGCACAAAGTACTTCCCCGTACTACTTTGTATTACAAAGCTTGCACAAAGTACTCAGCAGTACTGCGGTGTACTACTTTGCATTACGAAGCTTGCAAAAAGTATGTCCCAGTATTACTTTGGACTGCAAGGCTTGCAAAAAGTCCTTTTCAGTACTACTTTGTATTACTAAGCTTGCACAAAAACCTTCCCAGTAAACTTTGTAATACAAAGCTTGCACAAAGCACTTCCCAATTCCTCTTTGTACTACAGAGCTTTCACGAAGTACTTCCCAGTACTACTTCCTACTACAAAGCTTCCAAAAACTACTTTTCAGTACTACTTTGGATTACAAAGCTTACACAAAGAACTGACCAGTACTACTTTGCATTACAAAGCTTGCGCAAAGCACTTCCCAATTCTACTTTGTACTACAGAGCTTTCACAAAGTACTTCCCAGTACTACTTACTACTACAAAGCTTCCAAAAACTACTTTTCAGTACTACTTTGGATTACAAAGCTCATATACATAAAGAACTGACCAGTACTACTTTGCATTACAAAGCTTGCACAAAGCACTTCCCAATTCTACTTTGTACTACAGAGCTTTCACGAAGTACTTCCCAGTACTACTTCCTACTACAAAGCTTCCAAAAACTACTTTTCAGTTCTTCTTTGGATTACAAAGCTTGCGCAAAACACTTCCCAGTACTACTTTGCACTACAAAGCTTGCGCAGAGCACTTCCCAGTATTGCTTCGTACTACAGAGCTTGCACGAAGCACTTCCCGGAACTACTTTGCATTACAAAGCTTGCGCAAAACACTTCCCAGTACTACTTTGTACTACAAAGCTTGCACAAAGCACTTCCCGGTACTACTTTGTACTACAAAGCTTGCGCAGAGTACTTTCCAGTAATACTTTGTATTACAAAGCTTGCACAAAGCACTTCCCTACCTTGTGCCACTAAGCTTGTGCAAAATCATTTCCCAGTACTACTTTGTACTACAAAGCTTGCGCAAAGTACTTCCCAGTATTACTTTCTACTACAATCTTGCACAAAGCACTTCCCAGTAGTACTTTGTACTACAAAGCTTGCACAAAGTACTTCCCAGAACTACTATGCGCTACAAAGCTTGCACAAAGCCACTTCCCAGTATTGCTTCGTACTACAGAGCTAGCACGAAGTACTTCCCAGTACCAATTTGTACTACAAAGCTTGCACAAAGGCCTGCCCAGTACTACTTCGTACTACATAGCTTGCACAAAGCACTTCCCGGAACTACTTTGCATTACAAAGCTTGCGCAAAACACTCCCCAGTACTACTTTGTACTACAAAGCTTGCACAAAGCACTTCCCGGTACTACTTGGTACTACAAAGCTTGCGCAAAGTATTTCCCAGTAATCGAAGGAGGCCTAAAAACCTAAACCTTCCGACAATATGGACAGATGGAAAACGCACGGCAATGAAGCAAGTCAGAAGATGGAGAAAGTCAGAAGATGAGAAAGTAAGAAGAGAAGAGNCCTTCCGACAATATGGACAGATGGAAAACGCACGGCAATGAAGCAAGTCAGAAGATGGAGAAAGTCAGAAGATGAGAAAGTAAGAAGAGAAGAGATGCAGGTGCGCGAAAAGGTATGAAAGTCGCGAAACACTGTGTTTTTCCAATGTTTTGTGGCTCCGGAAGGTCGAAAAGTAGGCTCACTAAAGCGGCGGGTGCGGAGACATCGCAGCAGATGAGAAATGAACAATTGCACGCCGTTGTGGCCCGAAGCACATTTGGAAGTAAAAAGTGTAAAAAATTGTCGGTCTCGGAGCACTTTTGGAAGTTAAGATGTGGAAAAAGTGCACAGCGTTGTGGCGCGAAACGCATTCGGAAGTAAAAAGTGTTAAAAACTGCCGGGTTCGGAGCACTTTTGGAAGTTGAGATGTGGCAAAAGTGCACGGCGCTGTGGCGCGAAGCACATTTGGAAGTGAAAAGCGACAAAACACACCAGTCTCGGAGCACTTTTGGAAGTTGAGATGTCGAAAAAGTGCACGGCGTTGTGGCGCGAAGCACATTTGGAAGTGAAAAAGTGTTAAAAACTGCCAGCTCCGGAGCACTTTTGGAAGTTGTGATGTCGAAAAAGTGCACGGCGCTGTGGCGCGAAGCATATTTGGAAGTGAAAATGTTAAAAACACCACATGTTCGGACCACTTTTGGAAGTTGCGATGTGGAAAAATTGCACGGCGTTGTGGCGCGAAGCACATTTGGAAGTGAAAAACGTAAAAGCTGAGGGTCTCGGGGCATTTTTTGACGATTCGATGATGATTCGATGTCGAAAAAGTGCACGCCGTTGTGGCGGGAAGCACATTTCCATGTCAAAAGTGTTAAAAACTGAGGGTTTCGGGTCGATTTTTGAAGTTTGGATGTGACTACGCCACAACTACAAATACAAGCGCAAGTACAAGTACAACCACAACTACAACTACATTACCACTACAACTACCACTACAACTACAACTACATTACCACTACAATTACCACTACGACTACAACTGCAACTACAACTACAACCACAACAACCACTACAACTACAACAGCTATACAACAACTACAGCTACAACTTCAGCTACATGACAGCTACAAGTACCATTACAACTACAACTACGTTACCGGTACAACGACCACTACGACTACAACTACAAGTACAACTATAGCCACAACAACCACTACAACTACAACAGCTACAACAGCTACAACAGCTACAACTACAACAACTACAACAACTACAACGACTACAACAACTACAACAACTACAACAACTACAACAACTACAACTACAACTTCAACTACAACAGCTACAACTACAACCACAACAACCACTTCAACCACANACAACAACTACAACAACTACAACAACTACAACAACTACAACTACAACTTCAACTACAACAGCTACAACTACAACCACAACAACCACTTCAACCACAACTCCAACTACGTTACCACTACAGCTACCACTACAACTACAACTACATTACCACTACAACTACCACTACGACTACCACTACAACTACAACAGCTACAACTACAACAACTACAACAGCTACAACTACAACAACTACAACTACAACAACTACAACAACTACAACTACAGCTACAACTACAACTTCAACTACATGACAACTACAGCTACAACGGCTACAACTACAACCACGATAANTACAACAACTACAACTACAGCTACAACTACAACTTCAACTACATGACAACTACAGCTACAACGGCTACAACTACAACCACGATAACCACTACAACAGCATTACACTGCACTGCACTACAACCACAACTACAACAACAACTACAACAACTACAACTACAACCACAACTACATCTACACGTACAACTACAACTACAACAACTACAACTACAACTACAACCACAACAACACTGCGCTGCCTCCAGCCACGCGTCGGTCCATCAGTGGGTTCGCTCTGCCATCCATCACTCACAGCAACGAACCCGCCTTGTGCGGTACTACTGGTGCTTTGTACTACAAAGCTTGGACAAAGCACTTCCCAGTACTACTTTGTACTACAAAGCTTGCACAAAGCACTACCCAGAACTACTTTGCAATACAACGCTTGCACAAAGCACTTCCCAGTATTGCATCGTACTGCAGAGCTTGCACGAAGCACTTTCCAGGACTACGTTGTACTACAAAGCTTGCACAAAGTACTTTCCAGTACTACTTTGTACTACAAAGGTTGCACAAAGCGCTGCCCAGTACTACTTCGTACTACAAAGCTTGCACAAAGCACTTCCCAGTATTGCTTCGTACTACAGAGCTTGCACGAAGTCCTTCCCGGTACTACTTTGTACTACAAAGCGTGCGCAAAGCGCTTCCCAGTACTACTTTGTATTGCAAAGCTTGCACAAATGCCCGGTACTTCTTTGCACTACAAAGCTTGCGCAAAGTACTTACCAGTACTGCGGTGTGCTACATTCCCAGCACTATTTTGCATTACAAAGCTTGCAAAAAGCATGTCCCAGCACTACTTTGGAGTACATAGCTTGCAAAAACTACTGTCAGTACTACTTTGTACTACAAAGCTTGCACAGAATGACTTCCCAGTACAACTTTGTACTACAAAGCTTGCACAAAGCACTGGTTTGTACTTCTTTGGACTACAACGCTTGCACCAAGCACTTCCCAGTACTACTTTGCATTACAAAACTTGCACCAAGTACTTCCCAGCACTACTTTGCAAAGCTTGCGCAAAGTACTTCCCGGTATTGCTTCGTACTACAGAGCTCGCACGAAGTACTTCCCAGTACTACTTCGTACTACAAAGCTTCCAAAAATCTTCTTTTCAGTACTACTTTGGATCACAAAGCTTACGCCAAGAACTGACCGGTACTACCTTGTACTACAAAGCTTGCACAAAGCACTGCCCGTGGACTACAAAGCGTGCAGCAAAAATACTTTTCAGTATTGCTTTGTACTACGAAGCTTGCGCAAAGCACTTCCCAGTTCTACTTTGTACCACAAAGCTTGCGCAAAGCACTTCCCAGTATTACTTTGCACTACAAAGCTTGCACAAAGCACTGCCCAGAACTACTTTGCACTACAAAGCTTGCACAAAGCACTACCCAGTATTGCATCGTACTGCAGAGCGTGCGCGAAGTACTTCTTACTTTGCACTACAAAGCTTGCACAAAGTACTTCCCAGTAATACTTTGTACTTCAAAGCTTGCTCAAAGCACTGCCCAGAACTACTTTGTACTACAAAGCTTGCACGCGCACGCAAAAGTTTGACACACAGCAAGCTTTTGCATACAGCAGGTTTTTACACACAGCAGGCTTTTATGCAGAGAAGCTTTACACACAGAAGCTTTTACACAGAAACGCTTTTACAGACAGAACGCTTTTACATTCAGCAAGCTTTTACGCACAGCAAACTTTTTACACAGAGAAGCTTTTACACAAAGCGAGCGCTGACACAGAGAGGCTTTTACACACATCGAACTTTTGACACACAGCAAGCTTTTACACACTGCAAGCGTTGACATAGAGAAGCTTTTGCACAGCAAGCTCCTACACAGAGTAGACAGCAAGTTTTTACACACAGCAGGCTTGTACACACAGCAAGCTTTTACACAGAGGAGCTTCTACACACAGAAGCTTTTACGCGAAATGGCGCCAGAAATTGTGGCTCCAAAACGCGACTCGGTGCCAAAGCGAAAACAAGATTATTTTTGAAGCAGTTTTACCCTGTCTGCGCAACAGGTGCGGCTGCGGTCGGCTTGGGGTGGGATTGGTTCCTCTGCGGTGGTTCTGCAATGGCTGCTTCTTCGTCGTTGCGTAGTTCTATGCGCTTTTTGAACCTCTGGTTGCATAAAATGCGCTTCAAAATCATCTTGTTTTCGCTTGCGCCGAGATCCGGTTTTGGAGCTGCAATGTCTGGCGCCGATGCGCATAGTTCCATGGTGTTTTGCAAGGTGCAATTGCAAAACGCAATGTGCTGTCTGCATCCGGGCGCCTTGGTGCTGAGGCTGCGTCCGTAGTCCTATTGTGTTTTGCAGCTGGGCATCAAAAATCGTATTGGAGTAGCGGCAACAAGGTTTAAGGTTGGGATGTAAGTCTGTCAGCNATCAAAAATCGTATTGGAGTAGCGGCAACAAGGTTTAAGGTTGGGATGTAAGTCTGTCAGCAGATTTGTGTCCATTTTGGCGCTGATCATGTTCCTTTTCTAGTTCCTTTCAACAAGTGCTCCAAAATCGTTTTTTGTTCCCCTTTGGCACCGAGATCCATCCGGTTTAAGGCGCGGTTGCAAAACGCATCGCAATGGCGGCGTCAAGGTGCTTTGGTGCTGGTAGTTCTATGGCCTCTTGCAGCTGGGCATTGTAGATTGTATTGGAGTGGCTGCAACAAGGTGCCTGGGTGCTGTCGATGCGCACATGGTTCTATGGTCCCTTGCAGCTGGGCATTGTAAATCGTATTGGAATGGCTGCAGGAAGGGGAAGAATCCAAAGCACGAAACGTTGTGTTTTTCGGGTGAAGTGGCTTCAGCTGGCGCTGGAGGTTACCTCGTCTGCGCGACAGGTGCGGCTGCGGTTTGTTTGGGGTGTGCTTGGTTCCTCTATCTTGTTCTGCGCTTCGTTGTTGCATAGTTCTCTGTGCTTCTTGAATCTCTGTTTGCAGATCGCATTGGAATGGCATGATTGTTGCATGGGACTTGGGCTGGAGAGGAGGCCGGAGCACGAAACATTGTGTGTTTTCCGGTGGCGTGTCTTCAGCCGGCCAGACGAGGTAACCTTCAGCGCCGGCTGAAAGCACTTTTTCGTGCTTCGGCTTCCTCGCCAGTTCATGTCCCATGCAACAGTCATGCAGCCATTCCGGTGCGATCTGCAACCAGAGGTTCAAAAAGCACATAGAACTACGCAACAACGAAGAAGCACCCATTGCAGAACCACCAAAGAGGAACCAATCACACCCCAAGCCGACCGCAGCCGTGCCCGTTGCGCAGACGAGGTAGCCTTCAGCGCCGGCTGAAGGCACTTTACCCGAAAAACACAATGTTTCGTGCTTCGGCTTCCTCCCTAGCCCAATCACCGCTTCTCTAAGCCACCGCTTCTCTAAGCCACCGTTTCTCGAAGCCACTGCTTCCCTTAAGGCACCTCTCGTCTAAGTCGCCACTGCTCTAAGCCACCCTCTAACTCTAAGCCACCGCTTCTCTAAGTCACCGCTTCCCTTAAGCCACCGCTTCTCTAAGTCACCGTCTCTAACTCACCGCTCCTGTAAGTCACCGCTTCCCTCAAGTCACCACTTCTCTAAGGCACCTTCCATTAAGCCACGACTTCTCTAAGTCATCCGCTCCTATAATATAGTCATCACTCCTCAAGTCAACGCTCCCCTTAAGTCACCACTTCTCTAAGTCACCGCTTCGCTAAGCCACCACTCCTCTAAGCCACCGCTTTGCTTAAGTCACCGCTTCCCAAAATCCCTCAATAAAAGTCATTAGTAGCTCGGAAGATTGCTTCCCAACTTCCTTTGACAACTGTGGTCAAAACCTTCAAAACCCGGAATGAAAAACCTAGGAAAACCTTAAAGCAATAAACCTTTGGGCGGCACCCCCGGCCTGGGGGTATATGTACATATATCTCCGCAAATATATTTATATAAAGGTATGTAGGTTAAATTTGTATATATATATATATATGTATATATATATATATATGTGTGTGTATATATAGGGTATGTACATCTATATATTTATACAAGTATAGTTGCAAAAATATGTACATATACATAAGTATGTACAGGCGGGTGGCGGAAGTTGCCAAAAGAAAGGAAGCTTAAGACTATAGGATCGAAAAACAAGTTGTGCCTACAGGAGCTGGTGCGAAAAGTCGCATCTTCTCAAGTCTGCTCTGTGATTTTTATTTCATCTTGCTGCATGCGTTTTCAAAGGTGGCCGTGCCTTGTCGCAACTCTTTGGAACCCTCTTCATGCCATCGCAGTTCTTCTCAATTCTTCCCACAAGATTTCTTTTCACAGTTCTCAGTTGTTTCCTTTCTTCGCACATCAGCTCAACTCTTTTCGCCTCGTCTCAACCCTTCTCAACGATTCCCGCCCCTCCCCACCTCTTTTCTACTCTTCTCAACTCGACCCCCGCTCAACTCCTCTCACCTCCTTCTCGTCTCCTCTCAACTCTTCTCACCTCTTGCCAAACCCTCTCAACCCTTCTCGCCTCTTTCCAGCTCTTGTCACAGAGATGCTTTACACAGAGAAACTTCTACACACAATCTCTCACACACAGAAGCTTTTACGCAGGGAAGCTCTTGCACACTGCAAGCTTTGACACAGAGAAGCTTTTTACACACAGCAAGCTTCTACACACACACACACAGCACGCTTTTGCACAGAGCAAGTTTTTCCACACATGAGCTTTTACAGACAACAGGTTTTACACACAGAAGCTTTTACAGAGAGAAGCTTTGACACAGGGAAGCTTTTGTCNCTTTTACAGACAACAGGTTTTACACACAGAAGCTTTTACAGAGAGAAGCTTTGACACAGGGAAGCTTTTGTCACACAGAAGCTTATACACACAGGAGCTTTTACACAGAGCAAGCTTTCCCACGCAAAAGCTTTTAGGCACAGAAGCTTTTAGACAACAAAGGTTTGTTACACGCCGAGAATTTTTACACAGAAACTGGAGCTCCAAAACCGAATCTCGCTCCCAAAAACCTAAAAAAGTCGATTTTGAAGCGCTTTTCAAAAGGAATTTAAGCGGAAGCCNTTTTACACAGAAACTGGAGCTCCAAAACCGAATCTCGCTCCCAAAAACCTAAAAAAGTCGATTTTGAAGCGCTTTTCAAAAGGAATTTAAGCGGAAGCCATCAGGGCTACAGTGGAAGCATTTGCCGCCAAATCACCATCGCAACCTTTGCAGCCAGTCCACTACAATTTGCGACTAGCAGCTGCAAAAGCCAATAGAATTACGCACGNCAGTGGAAGCATTTGCCGCCAAATCACCATCGCAACCTTTGCAGCCAGTCCACTACAATTTGCGACTAGCAGCTGCAAAAGCCAATAGAATTACGCACGCAGCCGCAACAGCGAGGAACCTTGACACAGCCATTCCAATAAGATCTACCAACACGGCCTTGCAAAACACAATGGAATGGCCACGCAATGCAGCGCAACAGCCAGCCTCCATGCAGCAGTTCCACTGCACAGAGGACATCGGCACATGCAAACTACCATAGCACAGCGTCAACAGAAAAATTAAAGGGCCGGATAACCCCACAAGTCAACTCCTTCCAAGAAGCACCAAGCAGATGTGAAAATGAGATGGAAAAGGCAGGAAAGAGAGAGGACATGGTGGAAGAAGGATTGTNTAACCCCACAAGTCAACTCCTTCCAAGAAGCACCAAGCAGATGTGAAAATGAGATGGAAAAGGCAGGAAAGAGAGAGGACATGGTGGAAGAAGGATTGTGTTCAAGAACTTGTGTGTGATAGTGCTGTGTGTGACAAAGTTGTGCGTAAGTTGTATGTGGAAGTGCCCTGCGTGAAATTCTTATGTGTGTGACAATCTGTCAAAGAGTTGTGTGTGAAAGTACTGTGTGTGACAAGGATGTGTGTCAAACAGTTGTGTGTGACAAGATTGTGTATGAAAGAGTTCTGTGTGACAAGGCTGTGTGTGAAAGAGTTGTGTGTGAAAGCGCTGTGTGTGACAAGGTTGTGTGTGTGCGTGAAAGAGTTCGGTGTGAAAGAGTTGTGTGTGACAAAGTTGTGTGTGAAAGAGTTGTGGGTGACAATGTTGTATCTGAGAAAATTGTGTGTGNGTGTGCGTGAAAGAGTTCGGTGTGAAAGAGTTGTGTGTGACAAAGTTGTGTGTGAAAGAGTTGTGGGTGACAATGTTGTATCTGAGAAAATTGTGTGTGTGTGACAAGTTCGTGCTTGAAATAGTTGTGTGTGTGTGTGAAAGTGCTGTGTGTGACAGTGCTGTGTGTGAAAGAGTTGGGTGTGACAATGTTGTATGTGAGAAAGTTGTGTGTGAGAATGTTGTGTGCGAAAGAGTTGTGTGTGAAAGTGCTGTGTTATGTGTGACATAAAGTTGTGTGTAAGTTGTATGTGGAAGTGCTGTGTGTGAAAGACTTGTGTGTGTGACAATCAGTCAAAGAGTTGTGTGTGAAAGTGCTGTGTGTGTGTGACAAAGTTGTGTGTCAAAGAGTTGTGCGTGACAAGCCTGTGTGTGAAAGAGTTGTGTGTGACAGTGCTGTGTGCGACACAGTGGTGTGTGAACGAGTTGTGTGTGAAGGAGCTGTGTGTGACAAAGTTGTGTGTAGGTTGTATGTGGAGGTGCTGTGTGTGAAACCGCTGCGAGACCAGCGCCCTAAGTGCCACGTCTGCCATGCAAAAGTGGGGCAGACGGACTCCAAGTGCCACGCCTGCCACGCGAAAGGCACGTGGATGTCACCAAGTGCCACGCTTGCCGCGCAAAACGAAGGCAGATGTCGCCAAGCGCCACGCCTGCCACGCAAAAGAGGCGGGGTGTCAGCCAGCGCCGACCAAGGCCGCCACCGGAGCAAGCCCAGTGCCGTCAGTGCCACGCCTGCCACACAAAAACGAACGCTGATGTCGCCAAGCGCCACGCCTGCCACACAAAACGAAGGCAGATGTCGCCAAGTGCCACGCCTGCCACGCAAAAGCGGCACCGCGTCACCGGCGACCAGCGCCGACCAAGGCCCACCGGAGCCAGCCCAGTGCCATGAGTATGAGTGCCACACCTGCCACACAAATTGAGCGCTGACGTCCCAAGCGCCACGCCTGCCACGCAAAAGCGGCGCGGCGTCACCGGCCACCAGCGCCGACCAAGGCCACCAGAGCCAGCCGAGCGCCGTCAGTGCCATACCTGCCACACAAAAACAACGCTGATGTCGCCAAGTGCCACGCTTGCCACACAAAACGAAGGCAGATGTCGCCAAGCGCCACGCCTGCCACGCAAAAGAGACGCGGCGTCACCGGCGACCAGCGCCGACCAAGGCCGCCACTAGAGCCAGNGCCAAGCGCCACGCCTGCCACGCAAAAGAGACGCGGCGTCACCGGCGACCAGCGCCGACCAAGGCCGCCACTAGAGCCAGCCCAATGCCGTGACTGCGACGCCTGCCACGCAAAACGAAAGCTGATGTCGCCAAGTGCCACGCCTGCCACACAAAATGAAGGCAGATGTCGCCAAGGGCCACGCCTGCCGCGCAAAACAAAGGCAGATGTCGCCAAATGCCACGCTTGCCACACAAAAGAGATGCCGCGTCACCGGCGACCAGCGCCGGCCAAGGCCGCCGCCGGAGTCACCCCAATGCCGTGAGTCCCATGCATGCCACACAAAACGAAGGCAGATGTTGCCAAGTGCCACGCCTGCCACGGAAAAGAGGCGCGGCGTTTTCGCGTGGCAGGCGTGGCGCTTGGTGACATGGACCTCCACTCTGTGTGGCAGGCGTGGCACTTGGTGACATCGACTTTCACTTTGTATGGCAGGCGTGACACTTATGGCCCTGGCCAGGCTCGCCGCGGCACTTTGCGTGGCAGGCGTGGCGCTTGGGAGCGCCCAACAAAATTCAAGAACCCCCCACAAAGCTATAGGGAAAAAGTCGGTTTTTTGAAGCGGTTTTTAAATCAATTTTAGGGGGAAAATCATCAGGGCCAAACTGGAAGAATTTGCGGCCAAATCACCATCGCAACCTTGGTGCAGCCAGTCCAATACGATTTACGAGACCTAGATTCGATGGAAGCGACGATGGCCAAAACCGCCGCGCTATACCCGAAAAAACACAATGTTTCGTGCAATTCCTGACATACAAATCTCATCCTTGATGTAGCAGCCCCATGCGACCTACCAACACCAGCTTGCAAGACACAATGGAAAGGCCACGCAATTCTGCACAGCAGCAAGCCTTCATGCAGCAGTTCCAATGCGCAAAGTACATCGGCACATGCAAACTACTAGCATAGGACAGGGTCAACAGAGAAACAAAAAAGCCTCCTTGAAAGCCTTACTCCTGATGCCAGCGCCGTTCGAGCTAGATCCGACGGCAAAGCGACGATGGCCGAACCCGCCGCGCATGCGAGATGGACCCTCCGTTTACCCGAAAAAACACAATGTTTCGTGCAATTCCTAACATTCAAATCTCAGCTTTGATGTAGCAGTTCCAGTGCGACCTAGCAACACTAGCTTGCAAAACACAATGGAATCCCAACACAATGCTGTGCAAGAAAAAGGCTTCATGCAGCAGTTCCGCACAGGCTAACTAAACTTCATGATCTTTTGAGCTACTTCTACTTCAGGCACATGCCAACTGGACTTGATGATCTGTTGAGCTACTTCTCTACTTCGGGCACATGCCAACTGGTCTTAAGGACCTTTTGAGTTCCTTCTCTACATCAGGCACAGGCCAACTGGACACAATGATCTTTGGGCCAATGAGACTGTGAAAGTCCGTAGCCCGGAGTTTCTCTACGAAACTTCCTTTGATAGTACACATACATACAAATACATGTACATATACAAACATATGCATATACATATTTACATACATATACACATATGCAAATATCTATATACATCTTTACATTGCAATACAAATATATATATATATGTGTGTGTGTGTGTACATGTGCATATATACACATAGTAATATTTGTATGTATATATATATATACATATACATAATACATATGTATATATTGTCCACCTTTCCAACCCCCCCCTCCCCCCTTGGCAATGGGCATGGGTCAATGTATACATCCCCCTCCCCACCTGTGCTGTGGTGGTGAAGGGGGCGGTGGGGGGAGTGAGGGGTATGGTCAGTGTATATATGCCCCCCCCTGTGGTGTGCTGGGGGGTGGGGGGTGGGGAGGCATGTTGTCTCTATGATATTTCATAGATGCATGCTGTTTATATATGATATACATGCTACACACACATATCTATATATATATATATACAAATACATATATACATTTAGTATATATGATATGTATGATACAAGTATATAGATAGATAGATAGATAGATAGGTAGATAGACAGACAGATAGATATATATGTGTGTGTATGATATACGTACATACATACATACATATTTATATGTATATATATGATACGTATGATGGTACGTATGGAGTGTAGAGACCGTCTTTAGGTAGTATATGGGTATTTCATAGGTATGATATAGAAGCATGTGAGTAGTAAATCAATAGTTTGCAGGAAACATACGTCAAACACTTGTAGTGTTGCGGGAGTATATAGGTAGTAAATAAGAGGTAGATACGTAGTATGTATGTGGTTATAGGTAGTACGTAGGTGCTTGTATGTGTGCTACGTAGGTCGTCTAAAAGGTCTAAAAGGTAGCATATACCTAGTAATGAGAGGCTGGAAGTCAGAAATGCTGCAAATACCTTGTAAGTACGAGGCTGGAAGTCAGAAATGCTGCAAATACCTTGTAAGTACGAGGCTGGACCTCAGAAATGCTGCAAATAGCTTGCAAATACGAGGCTGCACTTCAGAAATGTTGCGAATAGCTTGCAAATACGAGGCTTGACCGCAGAAATGTTGCAAACAGTTTGCAAATAGAAGGGCCGGGGGTGCTACCTGGGGACCCATAGCATTGGGGGGGTAGGAACACGGAACACGAGACCATATATATATATACATATATATGTACATGTGTGTGTAAATGTATGTTTACATATTGTATGTAGATATGTATGTAAAGACAATTATTCATGCACCCATATACAAACATACATATGTACATATATTCAGAAATATACACATGTATGTATAAATTTACATGTATACATATAGACATATGAACAGATACACATAGATAGATAAGAGCATCTATACATATATACATTTTTTTACATATAAATGTATTCACATATATTCACAGACATATATCCATGCAAGCATATATACATATACACATCGCCGCATAGGTACATATTTACATACCAAGATGTAAACAAATACATAGATAAATCAAATAAACAAAATATATATATACTTCTCTATTTACATGCATAAATACATATTTGGTGAAATGTGGATTTTTCACTCTTCACGCACTTGGGTTCCCTAAAAGTCTCTAGGGAATTTTTGCAGTTTTTTGGAATCATATTTTTCAGCTAGGCCCCGATAAATGAATACCTACACTTGAGTCCGACAATGTCAATAATTTCTGCTTGCGTGATGCTTCTTCGGGCACAGTCGCGTGATTGCTGTGTTTGCAGAGTTGAAAAACCTGTGCAAAGGGAAATGCGCCTTGACCTCTGAAGAAGTTTAGTTGGTTCTGTTTGGACGTTGCTGGTGCCCTGCAGTGTTCTGGTGTGCTCTTTTGTTGTGCGCGTGTCGTGTTCAGTTTGGTGGTTTTTCTGTGCCTAACTTGGTGGCTTTTCTGTGCTGGTTCTCACGGTGCTTAGTCAACAGTCTTGATTCTGGTCGTGGTGGTGGCGGCAGCGGCGCTGGTGCTTGTGGTAGCCGGCGCTATAGCGCATGTGGGTAGTCCTCAATCGCTGGCTTAAAACACGATGCGAGCAAAATTGCCATTTCCAATTGGAAACAAAGACGATTCCAAAATGATGGAATCTTGTCAAACAGATGTGTGTTGAATATGGCCTTGCTGTTGCATGAAGGGTGCCCGCTGTTTCCGTGCGCTTGGAATGTGTTTCATCATCTCTCAACTCTCATGCAAGGTTTGGGTCCCAAGCAGCAATGTCCGGATGGGGCTGAAGGTGCAATCAAGATGCTTGTGGAAAGGCACCCCGAACAAAAACTGAAGAAAATGTAGGAACAATGTGACGCGTTTTGGTGTCACTTCTGTCACTTCATTGCCTGACCTGCAGAGTTGAAATTTGGCGCCGGCTGATCCATATTGGATTTTTTGTCAGGCCTTCACTCCGGTGTCACAGTCTGAAGCCGGTTGTCGCTGTTTCACAAAAGACGAACAATGCGGCGATGCGGCGAAAATTCAGACAGAAGCAAGCTGCGTGCAGTTCTTTCCTGCAAGACTGTGCTGTTGAGACTTCAATCTGCAACCGAGGAAACAAACAACATCCAATAGCGTCCAAAAAACTGGCAAAACGTAAGAGAAAAACCACGAAAAAAATTGAAAAGGAAATGGGGTTTGCACGACCAAAATCAGGTACCAAGGAATCAAAGGCATCATGATGGACGATTCTCACAAGGTGGAAGACAAGGCCCCAGGGTTGATTGAGGTGGAGATTTTGCCTGCTTTCATGCCAATTGTCCTAGTCTTACAACGCACAGTTGGCTGACAATTCTTCCCAGACCCTGGATTTTCTTAGTTTAGTTTTTAGTTTGCACCTGAAAGGGTAGATGATTTTTGCGCTTGAAGCGGCATATTTGATCCGCATATTATTTCGCAAGCGCGGACAGCCCCTTGGTAAAATTGATGGTTGGGACTTACATTGAAAAAGCGCTTGTGACGCGGCAGCTTTGACACATATGCTGCAATGTGTAAAGCAAGTGTGAGTCATGCAGTGTACAAATTTGTATTTTACACAGGGCGCCCTTCCCTCATCAATTTGCTGACGTGATCTTTGATACCTGAGCACCAGCGGTTGTCCATGGTCCCACATAGCATTAGCTTAATTTCAAGTCAAAATGGTCCAAGCTTGGGCTTTTGAATTCAATCCGGGCTGCTTGGTTTACTTTTCTCCATGGCAGCAGTTATGGCAGCAGTGCTATTCGTAGAATCAGTGTGAGTCAGTGTCCTGCCCTTTGTTAATTCATGGAGAGAAGCAACGAGAGTGTTCTTGCTCAAGAACCTGCGCAACACCTCAATTATGTTCACCAAAAGTAGTTCTTCGGAGCGCCACAGTCTTTGCAAGTGATCGTGATGAGCTTGCGCCTGTGCTGTTATTCGGACCCTCCGCATTTGACTCAGGTCGCACAATGACCATTTAGGCAGTACTGTACAGGTTGTAATATCATCCGCTTAGATTAGCTGAATGGAAGTGAAGCTGGTAGAATCTCGTAGGTTCCAGTAAAGCCTTTTGAACATATTATTTTGGGCTACCATCTCATTTGCTGGGCGAGGCAGTTAGGTCAGGAAGCACTTTCAATTTTGGTTGTGGACGCACTAACCGTCCGGCTGTTTGGTCTGGGCTCTAAGCGAGTTGCTTGTATTACCTGTGTAGTAACAATATTGTATCATCGTCATATTGGCAAAGTTTCTCAAGTTGCTTGCTGCTTTCTTGCCGTCTGGGATGATTCCAACCTTCAATCAATACTTTCCTTGGTGCTGATACGTTGCATTTGTGGCTCTGTTGAGTTTCAGTGCCTTCTTGTGGAAAGCAAACAAAAGTCAGGCGCAATAGGCCTGCAACCTGATTGCAACCTTTCATTACTGGCTTTACTGTCACAGGTCAATCAGCAAATAAAGGAATGCACAATGCGATTCTGCAAGTTTCATGTCTTCTGCCCACCTGTTCTTTCCTGACATGCTTTGTTCCCGGAAAGTTCTTTCGTGCAAGTTTGTCTGGCAGCCCTGGTGATCATGGAAGATCACGTTGAACATAGCGCTCTAGCACAGAGTATTTTGTGCCGTTGCTTGTGTGTAAAGCAGCATGCATTTCTCATCCAAATTGAAGCCAAACTTTTTGCAATGCAGCTGCTGAATTTCCTAAATGTGCTGTTCAGGTAAAGTTGATATTCATGAAGCATGGCATTCCCCCGGTCAACAAGGCACACCTTGGTTTGATGTCATTTGGGCTGATTTCGCGTGCTTACACTTTTCCAAGAGGAATGATGGCAGGGTGAGGCTTCAGTTAAAATGCGGGCAAAGGGCATGAATAGGCAGTGTGGCACTGTGGCAGTCGTGTTTTCTGAGGCGCTCATTCAGGACATCATTGACCTGGTTGGACAGACTGCAGCCGCACACCCAGGGTTCATGCTGCCAAAAGGAAATTGCCTTGGTTGTTGGTTTCCAAATCTACAGCTGCAATGTGCTATGATACAGTAAAGTGTAGACTGCATTCAGACTTGCTGCTGAACCTAAACATTAGTGGCGGAGGCCAAGTAAGCCGATTTGAGCCTGGACTGTACGTGTGAGTTGCTGAAGTTGGGCTTCTTTCAACTTGGCAGTGGAGTTCTGTGCGCCCAGCAGGGTTTTTGAACATTGCATGCTTGAGATTTGTGGATAATGAAAGCACAAAAGAATGACAGCATTGACATGAATCTTAGGAGCCATCGCTGTCTACAAGCGACAAGAAACAAGAAAAGTGACAACATGTGACAACTATCTACATTGATGCAAAGCGATGCAAACATCGACCATAGGGAACCTCTCATCCCACTGGCAATGGCTTTGTGAACTCTTAGCCGTTCCGACGTAGCCTGGCAACTGCAAACCAGTCAAGCCGCAAGATGCCAGCCATTTTCAATTCGATTCTGTGAAGCCTGCGACTTGTTCCAATAAAGAGGTATAAAAATCGTTCCTTTGTGCTTCATTTGTGTCGCAGAAGTCTCTTCATTCAATTCACACCGCCGTGCGGACTGTAGCGCATGTCTAGATAACTCTAGTGATGGTTTGCTTCAACTTTTCTGAAAACCCAGAGCTGTTGTGTAACCTGTTGGAAAGTACCAACAGGATGGGCCGTTGCAAAGATGTCGGGCTCAAACACGGGATCGACGCGCCCAGCGCAATTGCGCTCTATGAACAATGGAGATGGATGAGTCTGCTGAAAAGCCGTTCTTGATAAGGACTGAGTTTTCTTGGTTTGCCTTCAGCTGTACCCGCCTTGTCAAAGAGCGCAAATTGATACACACTTTCCGTTTTTTTTGTTTTAAGTCCTGCGATTGGTATCTCTACAATTTCATTGGTACGAGTACGCAGGCCCCCTTCTGATTTTTCGACTTTTACCGGCAGGTGTTTGCAGGCATAAAGTATCCCTCACATTTTTGACACGGCGGAACCGAGCTATTTTGCAGAGGAACATACCAAATGCAATCACCTGCGCCCCATCCTCAGCTCATGCTGATGCTTCAAGACAATGCGTTCAAAACTTTCAAGTTCAGTTCTGTGTTTTTGTTTGCAAATTTGGAAAGCGCTTGTCCACTACCGAGAGGATTGCCTGTATATACAGAGAGTGCCAGGGTGAGTAACCCCAACCCTTTCGGATGGGGGGGTTGGTCCCAAAAGTCGTCGACTACCAAACATATGGACAGCAACAAGAAGAAAACATACGATGGATAGAAAGAGTCATCCGGAAACTTCAAACTGGTTGAATGAGGTGACGCTGCTTCGAAACAATAGTCTCAACAGCAATGCTTGTTGGGTTTCAATCTCTGGGTCTGGGACTGGTGCAGCACGGATGCAAGGCACTTAAAACCGAACCTTGTATCCCTGGAACCTTGAGCCTGGGACCCTTACTACTGGTACAAAGCTGGGTGTATATATTGTACACGTATATATATATATATATATACACATACATATAGTATTTATTATCCATATATGGCACAGTGTCTGGTGGTCCCCATACCCCCGAGATGGTGATGGTCCCTATATGTGCTGTATATGTAAGTTATATGTATGTAAGTTATATACATGTAAGTAGTATATATATAATTATATATATATATACACATATACACATTTGTGTATATATGTATGCAGTATGTGCATGTGCAAATGTTTATAGTATGTACATGAATGTGTACATGCATATGTCTATGTATCCCTCCCATCCTGTGGATGTGGTAGGGGGCGGGATTGGGGGGGTAACCCCCGATACCATATGAGAAGGGGGCCGTGAACACGAGACACGGGATTATGTATACATATATGTTACATAAATACTCATGCATTTATCTTCACATCTGCATGTCTTTCATTTGCATCTCTTTCATCTGCATATCTTACATCTGCGCATCTTCCATCTGCATGTCTTCGCATCTGCATACCTTCACATCTGCATATCTTCACGTTTGCATACCTTCACATCTTCATTTCTTCACATCTGCATATCTTCACATCTGCACATCTTACATCTGCATATCTTTCATCTGCATACCTCTTTTTCCTCTCCTTTTCTCTTTTCTGCTAATTTCTATTCTTTCTTAAGGCGGGCAATGCCCGCGAGAAATCACGAACATGCAACCCTGTCCCACGAAATGGGGTTCGATCGTCAAAAACTGAGGAAAAACTGCGGTTTTATCTTGGCCCCGCGCAACCTTTTTGCACGAAATGAGGTTCGAGCGTCAAAACCTGGGGTAAAATTGCGATTTATCTTGGCCCCGCGCAACCGCTTCGCACAAAATGAGGCTCGATCGTCAAAAACTGGGGTAAAATTGCGATTTATCTTGGCATCGCGCAACCTTTTGCACGAAATGAGGTTCGATCGTCAAAAACAGAGGTAAAATTGCGGCTTATTGGTCCCGCGCCGGATTCCCCGGCGTAATGGGACGTTTTTGCTGTTTTTTTCTTTTCAAATCGTCAGAAAGTGGTCAAAAGCGTGGGAAAAGTGAGGTTTTTGAACTGTCGCGGAGGTTGGGGCGTCTGTGTGCAACCGTGTTTCTGGCATATCCCACACCCCAAATTCCTAGATCCTTTTCCTCTTCTTTCTTCTTTCTTCATCTTCTTTCATCTGTTTGTATCAAGCCCGTACAGCTTCCTCCCTGTAATGCGCGTCTTCCTTCTTACTCTACTTCTCTCTCATGACAACTGCATTTATGCATCTCTTCATCTTTCACTTCACACCTTGGTACGTCACATCTTTCATCTCTCTCAAGATCAGCTGCTACATTTTTGTTTCATCATCTTCGATTAATGTCATATACCTGATATTTGTGCTACATTGACCTGATACTTCTATAGATCTGATTAACTTGCTCCTCTTCGCTCTCGGGCCATCCGTCGTCTACTGAATCTTTTCATTCTTCTGCTCAAAAAAGGTGGCGAGGCGATTGCTGGGATGAGGGTTCTCGCTTGCTGGACAGAATAGACATTGCAACCCTACAACGGCCCGGCTAGCTTTCGTACCTCCCCCCTGGCCTCAAGTGCTGTCCGGGGTCTATGCTGGTGTGACTTGTTTTCGTAGGTAGTCTCATTGGTATATATATTTTTTTTTTTTTTTCCTCGGGCACATTGATGCAATCAAGCAGCGGCCTAGCTCGAATTCGCAGGTGCATGTCTCTCTAATTATGGGTACAAAAATGAAAGGCCTACTGCGGGACATAATCTGGTCCAATGAAGGAGGAAAAAGAATCAGTAGGCATTGATATATATATATATATCTGTGTGTGTACATATACATTTACATATATCTATGCTTAAGTAATTTTGTTTCTCAAATACGTTTAATTTACGCACACGCATGTATATCACATATATATATATATATATATAGTGAATCTCAAATCATATTTGCATGTCAGGTCGCATGCTTTGTCAATGGACATATTGAAACATCGAATTTATCAGTCCCCCCAGAGTTGAATTTTGAATGGTTGCAAGGTCACCGTCGCGTGCGGTTTCATCCTGATGGTGTCCACTGCAATTCCAGGCTGGAGAACATGGCAGATAAGACATCGATGAAAGACAGAGGATGCGGAGAGGTAGATGTGCAAGCGACAGAGTAGGTGATGACCATTGCCATAGCTGTGCCGCGTTTCACCATCCAGGGTTTGCTCTAAACCATTGAGTCGAAATATATGGATAGTCAGGTAGGTCAAGTATATATCAACATCGTGCCTTCGGTAACGCGGCAGAGATCACGAGCGACGATTCGTGATTTCCCGAGTCAAAGTTGCCCCTTGTGGCCATGGCAGTGTGTATGTGTGCGTGCACGTTTTCCATGTTTTTTATATTCCCGAGAGTTTTGGCAGAACTTGTTGAGATAGCACATCCTTTGTTCACATTTTGACAAATCAGAGTGCCCCATCCCAACTAAACAGCGGCATCTGCTGTATGTGCATCAACATGCCCAAGCTAGAAAGATGCTGAAACCACCGGCAAAATGTTTTTGATTCAGACGAAGGTTCCAATGCCGCTTCCACAGAATGTTACGAGCACAATGTCTCCATGTTTATGGGGGTTATTTTTAGCTTTACGGGTCCACTGTGTACAGGTATCTCACCAAACGTGTGCGTCTTCGCAACATTTCTGGGCCTTTTAGCTGATATTGCAGATGGACTCTCGGCGCAGCCAAAAGCATCTGAGTCATTTGAGGTTGATTTGGAAAGTGTTGGGTTGACGGATGTTGATTAAGTTTTTCGCAGTTTTTTGACGATTACGCCTGATGCTCTGACTGGTAGACGATCCAGATCAATCCAATCAGCAATCAGAATCTTACGATTTGTATCTTTTCGTGGCTTGCGGTTTGCATCCATAGTCACATCGGTTTGGCAATACTTGATTTGTATGCTGCCAGATAGCTGTGTCCGGAGTGGGTTTGAATGGCTTGGAATGCGAGCACTGTATCTGTATTTTTGGCTTTGTACTTTGCCATTTCCTAGACGCGGATCACTGATTTGCATTTTGTTGTTGGCAATCTGTCGCGGCTTCCAGATATGCTCTGGACTCAGAACATGGCGTGTCCGTCATTCTCCCAGACAGCTTGAAGTGTCAATTTAGAATGCACAGGAATGAAGGGATTGTACCTATAATGAAGTTGGGTATTGATGCGTGTACAATGAACATATCTAGGTCTGCCCCAGTCCTGTTTGTCTCTGATTTTGGATCCGTGGGCCGATTTTTTGTTTGCTGCGTTCTGGATGGTTCCGGTTTTGTAGTCCTTGGCGCGCAAACCTGTGTAGGGCTGGATATCCCAGCCTGCTGGCTTCATTTCCATGTGTGCATGTTGCGTGAATGTCAACCGGTTTCAGGCCCAGAAACACTGCAAGACTGTTTTTAGCAACGGATTTGTACGTACAATGTGCAAGAGACAAAATATACATGCAAGGTATGGATGTGGAATTCGTAAGAGTTTTGTGAGTTTTGCGGCTTAGCGCCAGTTCATCGCGCATACCATGTTGATGACCGAGTTCGGAGGGAGGCCCTTACAGCGCAGCTGTGCTAAGGAACTGCCGCACGACGCTTGACTGGAATCTTCATTTCAGGCGTCATGGTGCTCGAGACCGTGCAGCCACGCGCGGCCTTTCATTTTGGCAGGGTTGGATATAGTTGGATCTGATGCGGTCGCAGTCAATACGTCCACAAGGCTTATGGAGGCAATATAGTAAGATACAGAAGCAGACAACAGGGAACATATGGAAAGATGGTATTCGATGTGATTCAACCTGATTCGTATCTAACAGAGGCGCGCTTCTCAAGCGTAGAATGTCTTCGTTTGTACCTCTTTGTACCTTGTCAAGCCCGCTCACCTTCCAATCCAGAACACGCAAAGAGAAGGCAAATGCACCGACAGACAAAACGTGATCCACTTTCCTTGCTGATCACTGTGACTCTCGACTTGGAATCTAGTTGATGTAGCTTAAACGCGTTCTGCGACCAAGGAAAGCTGCGAGTGAAGTCAAAATTTGGAGCTTCGTTTGACCAGCAACTTGCCACAGACATTCCTCATGTCATTCGTCAAAACGGGAATTGCGATTGAAACTACTGTGACGTTCCCACCTCGTCCTTTGTGACGGTCCAGTTCCCATGCTTTGCTTTGCAGGTAGTGGGTTTTGTTCCCCAAATGATGATATGGAATGACGTCAATGTTCTTTCCCACAATATGGAGGCATTTTGCCCATCCCACCCCACAAACGCGTGGGGCAAGAGGGTGTTTCTTCGGAGCTGCTTTGCACTTGGTTTTGGTCGGTTGCTATTGTGTTTTGACAGATCTAGAAGGATCAAACCCCAGAATTTACATCTTTATGGGAGATGGCATCCAGCTTTAATAATCGTTGCTTGCTTTACAGGTCTTTTCCTCACCTACTTCAAGAACCCCACATCAACTGACACAGGCTTCTCGTGAAATAACTCTCAAGCTCCAGCAGGATCCGAGAGAAAATGATCCAAAGACTCAACTCATTGGCAGGCCCTCGAAGGAGAGGGAAGATCATGT
Source organism: Symbiodinium sp. clade C Y103 (assembly GCA_003297045.1). Classification (NCBI taxonomy): domain Eukaryota; class Dinophyceae; order Suessiales; family Symbiodiniaceae; genus Cladocopium; species Cladocopium sp. clade C. The sequence continues at coordinate 8,574 of BGPT01001664.1, read as the reverse complement.
CTTTGATCAACTTAGACTAATAAGATGACTGTTCTTTCCAGCACAACTGGTGAAAGGTTGGCTGACCTTACCTGCTTTGGCATTGGCCCTGGCAACTCGGTTGAAGATTGCACGGCAAGAAGTCATATCTACATCGCAATGAGATACACTTGGGTCACCAGCATGCAAATGACGTTCCACCCTGGGTGTTTCGCCAAAAGGAATGAGACAACTTGACAACCAAGTCATTTTGCTTTCCAGGCGCACTTGGTATTTTCGTGACGCTTTATTTGGTGGCTGCTTTCAGGCATTTTCTTTACAAGGCAGGCTTTGGGCCGGGGTCTCAGCAGTTCAGCTGTGACACTTTAACTGGCAGCTCAAATCCTTTGATCAGTCCAGGCCCTCCGGTGAGTTCCAAGCAATCCCTACACATAAATAGAAATGCAAAAAGCAAATCCCTTTGCTACCGATAGGCAGAAGAAGGTGGATGCCAGATTCAGACATGTATATATATATATATATATTCTATTGTGATATGTATATATACATAAATAAATATATATATACAAAGAGGATAAAACATGTCAGAAACGCTGTGGCTACACAAATGTGAAGTGAGCACCAAGGCCAGCAGGAAAATCCCAGTGTCTCTTTCAGCACAGTGATGCCTTTACTGGTGACTTGACTGATCAGGATCATTGTTCATAGTGTTGTTTAGTTGATGTTTGTAGTGTTTTTCTGTGTTTGTTCCTGAATACTGTGCGTTGTTTCCCTTGGCCAATTCGGCGGCGACATACCGTGCTTCTCAAACCTTGATTGCTGAGATCTGTGCAGGTTGTGAAACCCAGATATTGACGCAAATACACTGACACCGAAGAGGGAAAACACAAGTGCCATCAAGTGCCATCAAGCGCCAAGAGAGATACCTCAGTTGCCTTTGAGAATAAAACCACTTACGGAAAACTCTGGATTGAAGCTCAAGCAGGCTGGCTACGCATATGTGGCATGCAGCACTTTCAGTTGCTTGGCCACTCTTCAGGTTATACGCGCACTGAGAGCATTGCCTTATGTTGGCAGGTTTGCTGATTCTTTTCTTCTGACGCTTCATTTTTGCAGGGTTGCTTGCAGGGGTTTGCAGCGGACCTGGCTTTCATACCAACCAGGAATTCCAGTGCGGATTGCGAAATGATTTCTGTCCAGACGTGAAAAGGGACTGCACCACATTGCGCATGAGAGGAATCGCTCGAGAGCTGATCGTGCACAACAACAATCGGCCGCTCTACTTTGTGCCTTGAAAGCCTGATTTGATCTGATGTGTATGTCACTTTAGTGGATTTATGTAAAATTTATGGATTGATAGTGTCACGATTTGTCACTTCAGGACTGTTTCAGGTTTTTTTTTAGAGTCTATTGACACGCGCTTCAACAGAGCCATTTGGGCACCAAGGTTGGTGTTCCTACCAACTTGGCATGTGCCGCTGCCCTAGGTCCCGCCCATGGCTTTACAGTAGCGTGGTGATCTCACTTGCTGAACAGCTCACAATTGGTTCCGGATAGCGTTTCCGTGAGCAAAAACCATTGAACCACACTGGCCACCTTTAGAATGGCCATGGTGGGGACATGGCATCGCATGCATTTGTCATTTAGCTGACTGGATGCACACTCTTGAAATAGTCCGAGGGCCTGCACTTCAGACTTAATACATCTTAATACCACCATAGCTTTCTACATGTTTTCTTTTTTAGTTCCTGTTCTACTTGCAATTTCGAACCACGATAGCTCTTAACTTGTAACTTCTAAGCTGCTGTGAGGTTTTTGTGGTGCCTTGCGCCACTGCCATTCCCGGGAATCCATTTCTGCCATTTCTTGTCTTGTTCTTGAGTGCCTTGATGGTGCCTTGTCAGCAGTTGCACCACCAAGACTCTTGAGTTGCACCAGCAGTTGCACCAGGTCAACATGTTGCAACCTGCTTTTGGCATGCAGCATGGACCACAACAACCCGAACCTTTTCATGGATAGACTGTAGATGCTGCAAATGCAGAAGAAAGGACGGCTAAAAGTTATTTAGATCTTGGTAGGTTCAGATCTGCAGAATGACTCTGAACGCCGGCTTGGCTTGAGGTGATGCCAGTCCATATTCCAAAGGGTCTCGGCGTATTTAAGGCGCTCTGCAGGAACAAATCAGCTTTGCGTTAGTTGTCGCCCCACGCATCCTGAACACATTTGAACACCCTGCTTTGAATATAGGAAATCAATTTGATTTCTGAGTCAAAAGATCAGTCAACAACAACTCGGAAAGGCAAGAAGTGGTGCAGCTGTGAAATTGCTTAGGCATTGGATTTCCGATCCTGAGGTGACCGACACAGAAGTGACCGGCGCATGTGGAAGGCGAAATGCTGACTGAAACAAAGTCTACAACAGACTGCGGCTATGCGGCTATGAATTGACTCAATTGACCAGCTCCCTGACTCATTGACCAGCCATCCAACAAGCTCCTGCTTGTTCTCCGCAAAGCTTCGGAGATTTGCCTCCATGCCTGACCATTGTGCAACTTTACAGCTTTGCATTGCTTTGCATAGCGGTATAAGTCCTTTTACACGAGACTGAGCATTTGCCGGTTTAGCGATGAGGGGGATGACAATCAGCAGCATGTTTGGTTCTTTGGTTCAGGAGCTTACATACATAGTACATATCAGTTGCTGCGCAGAGAGATTGAAGTGAGTGGAGGACAACAAGACTGTCGAAAGAGCAAAGCATATGTACTCTTTGACAGTCAGAAGTGCTACAGGTACTGAACTGATTAACCCATTCTAAGGCAGAGCTTCCATGTGAAAAAAATGCAAATGGAGACAGCATCGAGATGAGTGCAGAAAATGACATTTGCTCGTGTTCATGGTCAATCGGTTCCAGCATTGGAACCATAGGACGTAGATGGACTCCAGGACGAAACTTGTGGCATGATATTGCTGCTTCAATGTTTTTGGCTGAAGCGACCTATTCATATCAGTATCTATTGATTGCACTCAAACTATGGGGGTTGGCATGCTCTACTTTACTGTAGTCACTAGTTGCCCAGACGTCCATTTGTCTTCCATGTCCTGGTTCCTGGCCTGGGACAAGTTGGTTTGGGAAAAGATGCCCATCTTCGATAGCTCAGGCCTGTTGTGTCCCCGTTCTGTTTCGGTCAGCCTGTCGGTTGTTATAGCATGTTATAGCTCACGTTCTCTTCTGTACTGATATGACCCGATATGCAGTCAATGCAATGTCGTGTTTGTACCACCAGCCAGTAGGATGCAGTACCTTCTTACCTTCTCTGCTGAAAGGTTGCCTGNACTGATATGACCCGATATGCAGTCAATGCAATGTCGTGTTTGTACCACCAGCCAGTAGGATGCAGTACCTTCTTACCTTCTCTGCTGAAAGGTTGCCTGCAGACCCTTGAACACCCAGACTCATCAGCTGATGCTTCACAGTACATGCCCGCAAAAGAACCTTCGGAAGAAACTAAAGANTCTGCTGAAAGGTTGCCTGCAGACCCTTGAACACCCAGACTCATCAGCTGATGCTTCACAGTACATGCCCGCAAAAGAACCTTCGGAAGAAACTAAAGACACTATATGAGCAATGGGATTTCTGTTCCGCCATATTCATGTTCAAAAATTCAACCATTAATTTCCATTTTTCCATGTGTCGACGAGGATGGTTAAGAATTCTGAATCATTTTTTTTGATTTGGTGGAGCTGCGGCGTCGTTTTTCCATGTGTGCAGATCCTTCAGACACTGGCATGGCCAAGAGTTATTCCGTCACTGTTTTGAATGGCCGTCTGAATTCGCGTGGCGCGTTGGTTTTCTCTTGCCAGTGCCTCATTCCAATGATATTTCCTGAAACAAGTGCAGTAGCAGCAGAAGAGAATTGGTAGTTGTGCAATCGCTGATTCGGCAACAAGTCAGTTGAGTTGATCTGCCACAGCTCCTATCCCTCACTGTCTATTTCTCATGGGTGTGGGACTGTGTGCGAAATACTGCGGTTACAAAGGGAAACAAAGACCAAACCCTTGAGATTCCCAAGCTGAAGATGCTGCAGCGCATTTTTGTTCGCTTCTTGGCGGAAGTGATGGCTGGGTTTGCTTGCTTTGGCCCTTTGCTTGTTTTGGCTTCTGCTTCGATGAACAACATCTTACAATGAAGCAGGATTTGGAAACGTCAAACAACTTACAACGTGATGGGTTCTGGACACATGCAACAACTTACAATGAGGCAGGAGCAAGCTGCAACAAGACAGGAGCCGGGAAAAACGGCAAATTGACAATGAGGTAGGATTTGGCAAACATCCAGCTTTTTACATCGAAGTAGGAGCTGGAATTATTATTGATCAACTTACGAAGTAGGATTTGGAGACATCGAACAAATTACCACAAAAATATGGAATCAGCGAGTTGGCTTGGAACAATGTTTGGTTTTGAAATATCGAACAACTTACAACCATATAGGATCCAGAACTACTTGCAAAGAAGTAGGAACTGGAAATATGGAGCAATTTGTACCTAAAAAAGGTTGAATTATATGGGAGGACTCAGCCTCAGCAACATGTTTTTGGAGAATGTATGTTCATGTGGGCGTAACCCCTCAAGAATCAATCATAGCATATCATACCCAGCATCAAGGCATCCCTGCAAGCTCAGAAAGGAGCACTTGGACCTGCGATTGGTTACAAAAACACTGGTTGCAAAATTTCTGGGAGGTTTGTGGTATACATTGAGATTCGGAACTGCCCTTGATGCAGGCCGTTGAAGACAAGTGTCAAAGCATGAGGGGATATGTGGGTGGTTTGGAATCCCAATTTTATGATAGCTCTGGCTCTGGTATCTTTTTTTCTTTAATCAGCTCCACATCAACAAACATAAGCTTGACATTTAAATGAAATTTCGCAAACGGTTTTGTTTGCAATGAATCGAAACAAAGGTTGATCAAAAAATTAGCCTTCACAAAAGGCATTTTGTACCTTTCAAACATGAGTTTTTTGTCAAAAGAGACTTCTGCAAGCTGCACATACATGCGATATGTATAATTACAATACACATATATATATATACATAACTACATATATAATTGCATTTATCAAACGCAAGCTTGATATCAAACTGAGCATTGGCAAAATGCCAGTGTCCATCAAACGAACATGTACTTTTTGTTGCAGGGAGCCATTGGAAACAAACATGTGTGTAACTGGAGCAAACATGAACTTGATATCATCATTGACCATCAGCCGTGACAACAAGCACCAAGGTGATTCTGAACCCTTTCCAAAAATCAGGATCAACAGAACATGCTCTTGATATCCCAATGAGCTTTGCAAAAAGAAACAGATCTATGTGAAACAACAAAGGACCTTTGTATCACAATCAGTCTTTGCACAAGTCAGGCATACACAGTAGCAAGACATGATAATTGAAAATCAACTTGAGCAATTGTAAGAAACAACAGGCTTGGACCAAAAAACATTACTTGTTTTTAATCTCAAAGTGAACCTTTGCAGCAACCAGGCTTTCTCAAACAAATATGAAGTTGCGTTAAATACGTACATGACATTACATTACAATACCATACAAAAAATTAGGCAAGTCACTTGATTTTGCGCCTTTGCTTTCAGCTTTCTGCTTTGCTCAATCAATTCTACGATCGAGCAGCGTCACCATTTCGTCCAAGCATCGACGCACTATTTAGAGCTTGAACCTCAGGAGGTCGACCATTGGATGATTCATTCCTCGCTTCTAAGTTCTTGCGTGAAACAACTATATACTTATTGAATGGCACATTTGTTTTCAAGGGTGCTTGTTTTGGGCATGCTCTTGCCAGTTTCCATTTGTCTTTGTTCCTGTTCCCGTTTGTTTTTTCCTTGTGGGCCAATGGGTCCTTGCTGCCGATCTCTTGTGAGTTGCTGTTGCATCGAGACAGGTGCCAAGCCCAAAAGGAAGAGATGTGCCAACCCCGGAAAGATCTGTGTGCTCTAGCTGCGTTTCAGCTGTTTCTGTGTTTTCAGACCTTTCAAGCTTCGATCATACGCTCTTCCAAGTGGCGTTGCCCAACAACAGATTTTACGAGGCTGCAAAGTTGACGTCGATTAGTTTCATAAATGACCCGGCTGTAGATGCAGTAAATATGTGACAGTCCCACGGTAACCTCCACAAATTATTCGCAAATTTGTGGCTCAGAGGCCTGGAATCCCCAGCAGGTGCTCGATGGGATATGTCGGATATCTGTCTTCATTAAGCGTTTTTCGATCTTTCTGCTTTGCAAGTTGTTGGGTACCTGATACAGCAATGATACTGTACGTGTATTATCATGTAATCATGTATTATAATTGTATTTACCTTGTATATGTATGTATATATATATATAAACAATGTACACATGTGTTTTCTTCTTGCTTTCTTCTTGTTTTCGCTGCTATGTGGGAGTCAGCCTCTACTAGTGTGCAGCTCATGCAAAGGTGGGCCTTCTCTTGGCGACAGTCCTTTGCCAGCTGGCGGTGCGAACGTTCCCTGCGGCTACATTCCTTGATTCTTTGGTTTGATCTTGTGAATCTTGTTGTGGTTGTGACAAGAACTTTTTATAATCAAGACTCAAGACAATATCAAGAAATCAAGACCTTGTTTGAATTGCTTTGCGCAACAGACAAATTCATTTGAAGTAGGCAGCAATCTGTGGTGGAGAGCGTCCTTTGGCATTTCATACTACGATACTTCGATTCATTTGCAAGATGTTTGGGACCTGGGCTCATCTTACCTTGTTCTACTGAGCGATTTTTTGCTTGAACCAGCTACCAAAAGTTGTGTCAGCCTTGGGGTGGATCGAACAGTTTGAGACGAGCTGACGTGCTGAGTTTGCTCCTGGAAGCATCGGCTTCATGAGCAAGTCAGGGCAACAGTTTTGCTCAAACAGACCTGGGACAGGCGGTTCCAGCTAGTGTTTTTTCTTCGCAATGAAAGGATATTTTCTTGGCCACAAACTATTTCTGTCCATGGCCCTGCACACAAATCATTGAACATATCTTTTTTGCCAAATATGTAGTACAAGGATGCAAAAGGGAGCCAAGTGACATCGCCACGGGTACGCAACTGGGCATCATCAACTGCTAAGGTAGTGATGCTGACACTNAAGTGACATCGCCACGGGTACGCAACTGGGCATCATCAACTGCTAAGGTAGTGATGCTGACACTTTGTCAAACGCCGGGATGGAGTTGGCATGCACTTGCCACCCACATGACAGTCTCAAATCATCTCAAATCTATCCATTTGTTTTCAGTTTCGCCGTTCCAGATCCAGTCCTCTCTCTTCTCTCCGCCTGTGTCACTTGGCACTCATTTCCATGTATCTATCCCTTGGACTCGCTTGCATCAATTGGATTTTTAGTGGAATGTGCAGTGCAAGATCGGAGATGAGCAGTAGATCGAAAACACGGAAGGCCGAACAAGACTCCGGAAGACGGGTCCAATAAGTTGGCTTGGGATCAGATGCTTTCTTCTTTGGTTTTTCGGACTCATTGTATTTCCATTCTGATTCAGTTTGCTTATGCTTGTTGGTTCTTATAGCTAATATTGTGCTGATATGACACAATATATCCAATGCGCACTGAATGCATTCGCGCTTTTANTCAGTTTGCTTATGCTTGTTGGTTCTTATAGCTAATATTGTGCTGATATGACACAATATATCCAATGCGCACTGAATGCATTCGCGCTTTTACCAGAGCCACTTCCACGGAGGATGCAGCACCTTTGCTGCGGAAGGATTGCTGCTCAGACTCGCAGGTTGGTGATGTTTGTGCGTTTTTTGATCTTTTTGTTTCTGCACCATCCGAAATCGCTGGGGCAGTTTGGGTTTTTTGAGGAGAGACTTGAATCAAAACAGTTGTGTTGTTTCAAACTGGGCCCTCAACATGGTCAAAATGAGTAGACCAAGGCGTTTCCAGACATGGTATACATTGGCAAAAAAGAATCAGAAAGATGCAGCAGACCAACCGGCACAAATCCAACAAGAAGATCTTGTTATGAGCACTTGATCGCTTGAAACAAGTTCTTTTGGGAGGTTTGGAATCGATGAAAAGCTGGCGGAAGACCAATGTCACTCATGGCATGAAATGAAAGATAGACTGCATGAGTTCTATGTTTTATGTTTTTTCCGTTTATCATGCAAAAAGGGCCAGCATGTCGCATCCTTTAAAGTTGCAACAGAAACCGCCTTGGTTGCCAAGTCAATTCACCAATCTCTCCATTAAGTTTTCAACTGGACTTGCTTGCTTCGGGCTGGTCGGGATTTATCACTTAGCTTGCATTATGCTGGGCATGTGGCACAAAAGGCAGCTTTGCTGGCCCTGTGAACAGGTTTCGGCCTGTATACCATGAGCCTGGTGACTGTGGGGGTGGGGTCNNNNCGTGCAGGAGCGCCACCTGTCGATCTGGGGACGGCTTGTGTGGACCTCATCTTGGCAGCGCCCGTGGGGGGAACCTTCGGGTGAACCTTTCGAGGAAGCTTTGCTTCCGTGGCCTCAAGATGGAGAGCGCTGGGCCTCTTTTTATTGGCTGGGCCGGAC
>BGPT01001663.1:189073-206590 GCA_003297045.1 Symbiodinium sp. clade C Y103 | reverse complement strand
CCAAACACAATTGGTTTACTTCATAGTTGAAACACGTCAGAAACCACTTATGATTACCAATTCATTCTGCATTTTATGTTTTATGACTTTTATACCTATTATATGTATAAATAACATACTTATACTATAACATACTATAACATACTATAACATACTATAACATACTATAACATACTATAACATACTATAACATACTATAACATACTATAACATACNCTTTCCAACTTGGGAATCTGCACACGTATATTTCTGATGAATAATGGAACCCCAAATGAACCAATCCAGCACTAAACGAAGCAATCCAGACCTAAACCATGGTTTTTGGCAAATGGTCGGGATGGTTTTGACAGGAAGGATGGGGTTACTTTGAAGGCTTCCATCCTTGTCCTTGGAATCCTTGGGATGTTTTCAGGGAAACATGAAGAACGCCAAAGTCTCTCCATATTTGTTCCTATCAAAACAGCAGAGTTCCATGTTGTCAGAGAGTTCTGGCAGCTACTTGGATGGACCGTGGTTAAACCAGAGATCATACCACCAAACACAATTGGTTTACTTCATANAGTTCTGGCAGCTACTTGGATGGACCGTGGTTAAACCAGAGATCATACCACCAAACACAATTGGTTTACTTCATAGTTAAAACACGTCAGAAACCACTTCTGATTACCAATTCATTCTGCATTTTATGTTTTATGACTTTTATACCTATAATATATATATATAAATAACATACTATAACCTACTACAAATTATCACCAGTGAATTCCAAAGATCACCACCTATCCATGGCATATCTAAGCCTTCAATGGTCACCAACCTCCATCGCTTGCTGCGACAGTTCGGCTGCGATAGCTGCGGCAGTACATCCCAAAAAATCATGAACACAAGTGAAATAGACAAACAAAGTAAGGTCACCAAACATGTGCAGGATGAAGGCGTGTTAACCCTCTCACTGGGATCTCACTGGGATGCAGTTGCAGCAGACCGGTTTAAAGATTGTCCCCTGCGTACGGTACCTCTCTGCGGAGGTCAACNCAGAAGGAATCTCAATGGAGCTTGGATTTCTTTCCAACTTGGGAATCTGCACACGTATATTTCTGATGAATAATGGAACCCCAAATGAACCAATCCAGCACTAAACGAAGCAATCCAGACCTAAACCANCTAAACCAAGGTTTTTGGGAAATGGTCGGGATGGTTTTGACAGGAAGGATGGGGTTACTTTGAAGGCTTCCATCCTTATCCTTGGAATCCTTGGGATGTGTTCAGGGAAACATGAAGAACGCCAAAGTCTCTCCATATTTGTTCCTATCAAATCAGCAGAGTTCCATGTTGTCATAGGGTTCTGGCAGCTACTTGGATGGACCGTGGTTAAACCAGAGATCATACCACCAAACACAATTGGTTTACTTCATAGTTGAAACACGTCAGAAACCACTTCTGATTACCAATTCATTCTGCATTTTATGTTTTGACTTTTCTACCTATAATATATATATATATATATCCTTATATAATTTTCATACTATAACCTACTATATCATTACAAGCCGTCTATCATCACCAGTGAATTCCAAAGACCGCCACCTATCCATGGCAGCTTGCTGCGTCAGTTCGGCTGCGATGTCCGCGGCCGCAATGCCCATGTTCAGCGCTACCACCACGGCCAAACCCTGCGATGGCCAGAGCTTCCTCGGAACGGAAAACATGGAGCCTGGGTGAAATTCCCCTTGAAAAAATGTCCAAACCTTGGGACTATTTTTGGTCGGCAGAAAAATGGTACGTACTGTAGGCATGGCAGTTTCATCATGGTTAAGAATAAAGAAATGGAAGGTGGATCCTCAGTGCATTAACACTCATTGAGGGAAAGAGTTATGATTGCTCACTGCACTCACCAATGCCTCCACTGATGAAAAGAAACTGCGCCATCTGGGCCGGGGTTTCTAGGCTTGAGAAAAAACATGTTTCGCTTCAGCCAAATGCTGATGCAATGTTTGGTGAAGGAATTAAACTGCAAACACAGTTTACCTAGCANGGGTTTCTAGGCTTGAGAAAAAACATGTTTCGCTTCAGCCAAATGCTGATGCAATGTTTGGTGAAGGAATTAAACTGCAAACACAGTTTACCTAGCAATTCGGAAACAAATGGAGAAGAAACACATCAACGCAAACCCATAGCAACCCATACCACCCCATCAAACAGCTCACTCCCCAGCTTCATTCTCATATAGTTCATGGTGTTGCTCCCATCATGTTGTAGGCTGTAGCCACCGGCTACGTCCCTCTCCACGTCCCATCCCTGGGCATATCCATCAGCAGCACGGCCGGGAACTTGGTGGAGGCCGCGCCAATTCTNAGTTCTGGCAGCTACTTGGATGGACCGTGGTTAAACCAGAGATCATACCACCAAACACAATTGGTTTACTTCATAGTTAAAACACGTCAGAAACCACTTATGATTACCAATTCATTCTGCATTTTATGTTTTATAAGTTTTATACCTATTATATATNNNNCAATTGGTTTACTTCATAGTTAAAACACGTCAGAAACCACTTATGATTACCAATTCATTCTGCATTTTATGTTTTATAAGTTTTATACCTATTATATATTATAGCTAGAGAAGGGCATGCCTTGGTTCACCATAGTCCCACCACCACCCAACATAAAAGAAAAAAATTAATCTTATTCAAAAAAACATTTTTTTCAAAAAAATATTTCTTAAATTCTATCTTTCTTCTTCACTTCTCTCTTCTCCCTCCCTCTCACAAAAATTTATATCCAAAAAATTTTCAAAAATTTCAATTCAAAAATTTTCCAAAAAATTATCTCACAAAAAATTTTCAAAAATTTATATTTCAAAAAAAAAATATGTTTCAAAAAAAAATATTTTTCAAAAATTTTTCCAAAAATATTTCAAAAAAATTTCATTCCAAAAAAATCATAAGTCTTAAAAATAAAATTTACTTGTAAGACTTATGGATTAAATCCTTATTCTCATTGAAAATTTTATTTTCTTAAATCCAATCATTTTGCCAGAGGTTCTTTCAAAATGTTCGTAATTTGCAAAGATAAGCAATATGTCATCAGTAATTTCTTCCAATGTTTCAAACGAGTTGTCACCATTGAAATCTTGTGAATAGCCTCCAAAAGTTTTTTCTTTTACAACATTTCCAGCTTCATCGATTGCTTCTGCTTCAATTATTAATTCAACGTCAAAGTTGGGTTCATCTTCAACATGGTCATAAAGTAAATACAGTAATTCATGCTTTTGTTTTTGGATGATATGTCTGATATGTTTTGCCTTGAATGGTTCTTCTCTCTGAATCTCATAATTTCTAATAACTCTGCGTTTATCAATCTTATAGGTTTTTGGTTCTGTATGTTTAATTTTGTATTTGTTCTGTATGTCTTTCAATGCTTTGCTATTTTTAATCTTCACATATTCAGGCTCTCCTATTTTATAAGATACAATCTTGCTCAATACATCAACAGGTAATTTTCCATACTCCATTTCCCTAATACTATAGTAAGTTAATTTGTTTTTAAGTCATTTTCCCTTAAAAGTTAAATTTATACTTTCAACAATTCAAATCTCATTAATGGTCTGTTGTATCCACCCAACCTATAATACGTTTGATTCAATTTTTCAAAAATTTCTTCAACAATATATTCACCTTGTAAAAAGTGTGAAGTTCTTTCTTTTTCAGTAATCATTTTTTTCCTCTTAATTTTTACTCTATCACCCACATTTAATTCGGGATATAAAGCGTTCCTCTTTGCTTTGGCTGATACATTTATCTTTGATTTTAATTCATTTTCTTTTTTCCTTGCCTCATTTGGTTTTTGGCCAGTGGATGAATGAACATCTTTATTATTGTATGTTAGCATAATCTCAGGTATGTAATCTATCCATTGAATATTAGGTTTTTTATCTTTCTCATCCTTTTCGACTCTTTTGAAAAGTTTACTTTTAAACGTCCTTATAAAAGATTCTGCAAAAGCAGGATGTCCTCTTGTCCTATAAAGTTCAATGCCTTCATCTTCCACAAATTGTTGAAACTCACCACTTGCAATTGCTTTCTCGTCGTCTGTGTAAATCATTTTTGGGTTCTTACCCATTTTTTCCAATGCTTGTTTTGTTCCCTTAACGACGCTATTTGTTTCTTTTTTCTTTACAGGAACTACCACTGCATATTTAGACAGCACGTCAATACAAACTAAACCAGCTCTGAATTTCTGTTTTACTTTCAAATCTTTTTTGGAAATAAAAAATATGTCTATTTGGTAACTGTAGTTATTGTGCGGTGCAACGAATGAGTTCCATCCTCTTGGCTTCTTTTTGATTTCAACATTCTTTTTAAAAAATTCTTCAACATCCTCTTTTGTTATACTCTTGTCTTTCTCTCTTGCATCTTTTAACGTGACTGCTTTACTACCAAAACCAGCTCTATCATAATAAATATCATTAATTATCTTTTGCTTACTACTCATTATAATAAATAATATAGAATAATATTTATTTTCAAAAAACTTTGAAAATAGATATTCAGACTCTAATGTGCAGAACAGTTACAGTAGCAACAGTAGCCTTCACAGTTATTTATATGATGCGATATCTCATTATCAACACGTTGTAATGTAAAATTTGAACTCAGTTTTCCTTGCTTCATTTCTATGTTAAATTGAACTCCACAATTTGAACAACAACTCTTAAAAAGTTTCAAGCAAAACTGTTCATCAACATATTCATTTTCATCAATGTCTCTTCCAGCTTTTTTATCTTGCGTTTTGTATCCATTGACTTTATTCTTGAAATAGTCCATCAACAAACCTTCAAACATGTCAGTATCTCCTTTTGCATTTTTGTAAAAATATACTTTATCAAAATCTCTTGCTCTTGTGATACTTGTCCATATCCATTCTCTGCTTACCAGATAGGATTTATTCCATTCATGAATTATAAGATTACCATCTATTGATTGTCCTTGTCTACTATGTGTTGTTGCGCAGTAGGAATATCTAAAATGCTTTTCTATAATGTATTCATCATAGGTTCTAACATTTTTGCTATCTTTGATGTCTCTGATTTTAACTTTCTTACCTTCTACCTTTTCAACTCTCCACCTTATATTCACATTCAGTTTTCCTTGCTCATCGTCCCTATACAACCTACATATCAATATCTCACCTACTTCATACTTAGCTTGTTTATTTAACTTCTTTCTGATTTCATTGCTCACTGCTTGGCATCTCAAGTTTGTATATGCAATGTTGTTTTCACTTATCATAATGTCATTAGTATATTTGAAATGCTTCTCTATCCATTCTTTCAGTGGCATTTCGTGTATCCACCAGTCATCATAGATTTGGTCTAACTTCTTTCTGTTTCTTTCTCCATGTTCTGTATCCTTTCCTCCTACTCTCTTACAAATTTTTAAAAAGATGTTATGTTTAAAAATTATGTCCATACATTCATCCACATAATGTTCAACATTCCTAACGTTAGTGAATGGTTCTATACTTGGCAGTTGTTTAACATCACCAGCCCCAATTATGATTAAATCTGGATTGTTAATTACAAACTGCCTAATTCTGTTTAAAATGTATGGCGAGGCCATATAGATTTCATCAAACACAATCACACTAAAACCGTTATAATCAAACAATGGCAGTTTATCACCTTTATGAACGGGAACACTGAAAAAGGTATTTAATGTTACTGCATCATCTCCACATTCTTGCTTCAACATATTCTGAGGAACAACAAATAATGTTCTATAACCCATTTTTTCAAAGTGCTTACCAATATAAGACTTGCCAGAACCAGCATATTTAGCTCTAATCATTACTTGTTTCTTTTCAATTATTTGTTTAGCAATTGCTTCGGTATCCCATTCATCTTTTACTTCCATCCTTTCAGTTTTATAAACCGGTATTTCAGGAATATCATTATTTTGCCAATGATAAATGTTCTCAACTTGGCTAACATCATTCTTTTCAAATCTCCAGTCACCAATCTCATCACCAAATTTCAGAATCTTTTTAGCCTTTTTAAGGTCTTCATATGCAATATGAAAAGCATCAGTTTTAACGGCATACACTTCAATGTTTTTAGCTTTCAGTTTTTCATATGCATCATACATTTCAAAATTATGATTTTGCAAAAGCAGTTCTTTGATGTGTCGGAATCCGTTCATCATCTGACGTTGTCCAGACACACTCACAATATAGTATTTACTGTTTCTACTTTTCTCTTTGCATTCCACATATTCAGGATTCCTTAAGCACTTGTATAATTTACGGTTTTCATGTTTGTAATCAAAATCATCGTCAAAATAATAATTATCATCTGCATAATCGACTTCTCTCCATTCTCGGTATGTTTCCATCTCTACCTCATCCAATACATAAATTCTTCCATCATACTTTCTCTGATGCGCAAGTGCTTCCTTAAGATTGTTGAATATCCTACTCACTGTTTTTTTGTTATGACTCTTCTCCCACAATCCAAAGGCAATATTTGCAATGGTTTTATGAACCTTGTTATTCTCAGTTTCGTCATTACTGATTTTACTTTGATAAAGTTCTTCCAGTGCTTTGTTAAACTTGACTTTGTGAATGAAAGATGGTTTTTTGAATGCAATGATTTTCATAGCAACACCTCGTTTAATCAATTCTTTCAGATGCTTGCCATACACTAAATTAAATTTCTTATTGAAAAACACATTGGCTTGACATACCTTAACTAAGTATAAACTGTAGTTACCGTTCCTATGCACATCACACTTTGAATAATCATAATGTTGCCACACATCGAACTCTTTGAACACAGGAACTTTTGAAATCATTTTTGCTTGATATGAGTATGCCTTTCTCCTATCAATGCTACACTTTCTGATATCATCAAAGGTATCTCTTCCATAAAATCTTCCATTAGGAACTATTGTCCTACATTCATCCAATATCTTAACATCAGTTTCATTATAATATGATTTAAAATTTTCATTGAAAAGTTGCTTGTGAAACTTGAACATTTCTGCGCTAACTTTGTTATGCTTCTCTTCTGTATTAACCGATATGTCTTCATCAATTTTATCCTCATTCAGTGACTGAGTCTCAATTGTATACTTTACAGTTTTAGTTTTCTTTTCTGTAATCTTGTGAGTCAATTCCAAGACAATTTGTGTTGTTCTATGGGCATTGTATCTTATTTGCGGTGTGTATCCAGATACTTTTAAGTCATACAGTGCTTTGTTCAAACAATTGTTTTCTAAAATGATTTTGTATTCATCTTCTTCTTTCAGTTGCAGTAGGTCATCAATGGTTTTAATCATCTTGTATTTCAATGGTTCTTTCCTATCGTTTATGTGGTAGTTGTTACTTATCCCTCTTACATTCTTAGAGTAATCATCTCCAGTCTCTCTTGCTTTGATTGAACTCAAGTTATGATTCAAAGTATATACATGGCTATTTGCAACCAAGCCGTTAAAAGTAATAAACATTCTACTGTTGTAGTTTTCAGGGTCATGTTTGTAAATCAGATTACTGTCAATATCATACAATCTTGCTTTAATCTTGAATTCTTTAAAGACTCTTTCCATTTCATTTATGGATGCCCCATTCTGTTTAAATTCTTCATCAGTCTTATGTATCAGTTCAAGAATTTTTTCTCTACACATGTTTCTCGCTAAGCTTCCCCTTTTGTGTTTAAACAATGTTTCTGAATAATGGTCTAACAGTGTGTTCATCCAACATTCATTATCTACATGCCCTTTTTTCTTGATTGCATCTTTGAATCTTAAACAGTCTGGATTCAATTCAGTCTGAACATATCTGTTAAAAATACTGACATTGTGTTTTGCATCAGTTAGTTCATCAGCAAAAACATCATAGTCTTCAGCATCCTCATCAATCAGTTCAGCCTTCATTATTTTGATTGCGTCAATGTAATGATAAAATTCACCTTGCACCATTTCCTCAAATTCTTTATCAAATTTCATTACGACCATCATTTTAAAAAAATCTCTTTTGGTGTCTGGGTCATCTCTGATAATTCTTTCTCCTACTTTTTCCTCAATCCACTTTAGACTTTTGACACTTCCTGTTCTCTCAACGGGATTTACCAAAAGCGTATAGTATTTCCGATTTTTATGTTTAAAACTTGCATGTTTGTTTCCTGTCCTATTTTCAATTGAAAAAAGCATATACTTTACTGAATATAATTTCCCTTTTTTATTTATCGTTGCTCTTATTCTTCCCTCATTTGCTTTATCAACTGCACTCATTACTTTATCTCTTTCACCAATGGGTGTTGCTTCCTGATATTTGGCAACCGCTTTTTCGTATGCGTTCATTCCTTTTTCCTTTCCTTCCACTAATCCATTCAAAAGATTTTCTGCGGTTTCCATTTGTGAAATCTTTCTGTCCTCATAAAGTTCAATAACGTTATTGATTTTTTCAAGGGTTGTTGCATTAACCCTTTTCCTTTTTCTATCCCTCATGCTCCTCAAAATATCAAGATTTCTGATTATAGATTTTTTAGTCATAAAATAGTATATATAAAATTTATACTGAACATCTTTTTAAATGGTTTACCTTAAAATAGTGGTTTTGAAAAGTGAAATTCACTATAAAGAAATATTTCTTTTATATATTAATCAACTATGACTGAGAAAGTTCAAAAGAGTCTTGACGATTTGACATTGGATGAAATCAAAGCTCAACTATCAATATACCAAACCTTATACCAAAAGAAAAGAAGACAAGAAGACCCTGTATATCTGGAAAAGGAAAGGGAAAGATGGAGAAAGAAGTATTATTTGAAGAAAGGAAAAGAAAATGAAAGTGAAAAAAAACTGGAAACAGAAAATACGACCATTCCAAAATGATTTTGGTAGATGTTGTCAAGTAAAAATATTTTTATCATTCTTGAAAAATGATAAAATTATTTTCTATTTGTTGATTTTCCTTTTGAAAAATTTATGGGTGTGGTGGGACTATGGTATGAACGGAGGCCTGTCACTTCTCTTGCATGTAAGTAGATATAAGATGTAGGGTGTAGGCACACTATATGTTAAGATGTTTTTATATATTTCTCTGACTGTCAGGTCAGAGCCTTGGATGTCTCGTGGTGTCATCAACTTCATCAGTGATGAGGCGGGATTTTACACGGGTGGTCATGTGGTCTTCAAGTGGAGCATGGAGCATGTGACAGTTCCAAGGCAGAATTCAAAGCTTGACATTTGGCAGAAGTGCTCAACGAAATGCATTGTAACATTTTTTCTCTCAAGTGCTGGGTGAAAATCACAATTTCCCATCTCTTGTTGTCGCATTTTTTTGCGATGGCTCTTCTTTTCTTGAAGACCAACGATGGCATGAGGGCGCTTCATGTCACTTCTGGTATGGTTCTTGACTTGAACCGGTTGGATGAGCATGACATCACTGATGACAAGACCAAGTTGGAACAGTTGCTCTTCGGCATGTCCAATGACCAATTGCGCAAGACCCTTCAAGCCCTTGAATTCAGAGTCAGCTCAAGGATGAAGAAAGAAGACTTTGTGCAGTGCTTCTTGCGCCGTTGGGATGAAATCAAATCCAATGCTCTCATCATTCATGCAATCAATGAGGCTCGTGAGTTTGTCGCCAGTGTTCCTTTGGCATCATCTTCTTCGGGAGCTGATGTGGCCACTGACGTGCCAAGTGCTTCTGCGGAAGCGCATGTGTTTGAGGGCAAGGGCTACAAGTTGGCTGATGATGCACCCGCTGTTTCTGAATCTGACGACGATTGGACTCAGGTGGAAGAGGTGATGTTGCGCAAATTGCTGAAGGCAAATCAGGGAGCTATCAAAGTTGATAGTGACATCTTGGACATGTTGCTCAAGAAGAAATTTGATGTTCAGTCCAAGAAAGTTCCATCTGAACTTGACGGCACTGATTTGAATGAGAAAGATGGTCATAAATTCACGGCCAAGATTTCCATCCCAACCATTTCCGGAAGCATCACGGTGAATTATCACTACAGTGGTGGCACTTCTGGGGAAGAGCTCTTCCAGTGTCTTGAGGAAAAGACCGGATTGAACCACAACACCATCTGTTTGATGATTCCCATGGGCAACTCTCGTCTCTTCAAGTATGACAACCTTGCCAACTACTTGTCTGAAGAGAACCGCTACATGGCAGAGGTGCGTCCAATCCTTTATGGTGGAGGGAAAACCACCAAGAAGGAGCAACTGAAGCAGGAGAAGGTGAAGGTCAGTAGTGCCAAGTTTGTCGAAAAGAAGGCATCCATTGACATTACCAGTTTGGGCTCTATTGCCGACGTCAAGGAGGCTGAGAAGGAGTTGGGAGTGTTCCTTGACGGCATTGCGGGCGACAGCATGGGCACTTTGAAATCGTTGGTGGCAAAGCTGTCGCTTGAGGATACGCAGTATACCATGGAAGTGTTGGAAAAGAGCACCAACGCAGACTACAAGTTGCAGAGGATTTCATGCATCATGATGGGACAGCATTCCAATGCGGTGGCAAAGATGAATGCCAACATGACCACAGTTGTGGATGCAATCAGCTCGGCTTTTTCCTACGGATTTGCGAAGACCATGGCTGACAATTCTGATTTTACCATTGCGGGTTTGAAGAAAATTGTTGAGCAATCCTACCAGCGCAAACTTGGAAAGCAAGATGCGTTGGACATGGAGCTGTAAAATAGCGCCATTTTGATGGCAAATGTGCAGAGCAAAGATGTGCAATTTTGGTCGCAAAACCCCTTTTGGCAGAAAATCAGCCTACTTTGGCAGAAAATCAGCCTACTTTGGCAGAAAATCGGCCTACTTTGGCAAAAGGCTAATCCTAATTGGTTCAAGGCTTTGTTTCTATGTGGGGTTTATCCACCATTTTGCACAGGTAGAAGCGCAATACTTGGCAACGTTGCACTGGAGAAAAAAAAGGGCAGTTGTTTTCAGCTACAGCTTGGAAAGCACCGTTTTCCCCAAGCAATCTCAAAACCCATCCCGTGGAGCATCACCCCATTGATTCCCCGCTTTTGACATGCGCCGTGCAACAGGTTGATGACACTACGAGTTGTGGAAACTCAAGGGCAGAAGTGGAGAAGGGTTCAAGTGAAGAGCAATTGGACATGGATTAGTCAATCATAAGACAAACTATGAAGGCTAAGTAAAGAAGATTTTTTGTTTTTTTGGGGTATTTATGAATAAATTAAAGGGTAAAAGAATGGCACATTAAGCAAAACCACTATTTACAATTTTTTGGGGAACATCCATCCATGACATCCATGGCATTCATAACATACATACATACATACATACATACATACACACACCTTTCAGGATGTCAGGAACAGATGCCGTCGTCAGGAACTGTCTGGAGCTGGGATGGGAAATTAATATAAAATATAATTTTGAAAAATATATTTTATATTAAGATATATTTTGGAAAATTTCTTCTATTAATACGCTTGGGATTCTATATAGTTTGTTTTGCGTATGTTTGTTATTATCCCTACCGCCGCGTATTCTACTACTTCCCTGTTGCGCGCTTTCTTTATGACGATTTCCATCCATGCTATTACAATCCTTTTTGCACAATGCGCGCGGTTTCCAATTTTGAATGTTTGTCCATAAGCGCGTCCGTTTGCGGTAGTTGAATCCATACTTACAATAATCCACGTCGTAATACGGTAGTTCTTGCATAAACCATTGATTCTTCAGTAGTCCAGTTTGTGGATTTTCTATTAGCCAGTATTTCGGTTCAAAATATTTTATGATTTCAAGCGTTTTTTGCACAATTGCGTTCGCTTCGTCAATCTTGCGAACACCAACCGTTTTAGCCTTGCTATATTCCGTGCACGGCGGCGAAGCATGTATGAAGTCAAAATGTCCAGTGGGATACTGTTGATAATCCCATTGCAGAATGTCAGAATTTATGTCAGCATTTTTCAAGTCAAGACTCACTACATCAAAACCAAATTCTTTTGCAACTTTTCCCACCGAACCAGTCCCAGAAAATAATTCTAATATATATAATTATTAGAAATATTTAATTTAATAGCGCATATGTATCATCGTTTTTTTCAATACCGTAGTAGTCAAGTGTCATTTGCTTGGGTTGCTTGATTTTTCCCGCGACTATCATGTCAAAATACTGTTTGCGTTTGCTGTCGTAATCGCCTTTTGGTCTGCCTATCTGTTTTTTTTCAAAGGCTTTTGACACTTCTTCTTTCACTTCGTCTTGAGTCTTTGCATCCTTGTTCTCAAGTTTCTCCATGATTTTTTGAAGAGTGTCTGCAATTCCCTTTGTTTGTTTGTTCAACTTGTTCAGTTTGGTAATCATTTCAATGGTTTTGTCAGAGTTGTCGGTATCAGACATTGTATATATATTAATTTAGATATTTATTTTTCAAAAACTAAATGTTTTTATTAAATATCTATTTATGAAAAGTGATTTGGATAAAATCTACTCTTTAGATGCTTTTCAATCCATATCATTCATCTTCATGTCTCTATTCCTTGGGGTGTTCATGACATCAGTTATCATTCTGTTAGTGCTTTCAACTTTTTTGTCTTCTGGAGTGACTTGGCGATTCCATGAAAAGCTGATGTTATGGTCTTCTGACTCTAAAACTATCTCACCATTGTCATCTCTACTCACATTCATTGTCTTATCATTTTTACTGATTTTGAAACTGCAAGGGTTGCATTTGCATTTTATTCCTTTTGGATTGATTTCTATTTCATTTCTCAGTTGCAGTTTTGTAAAACAATTTGGACAATCGAAGGTGATGAACTTGCTTGACAACTTCTGTTCTTCATTGAGATTGACTGTTGTTGGCTCATCATCACTCAATTCAAAATCTTCTGGGATGGGTTGCTTTTTGAATTTACTTTTTGGTTTTTGTTTCTGTTTTGGTGGCATTTCTATATATAGAATGTTTTATATAATAAATTACTAATTTTATAAATTCAAGAAGTATCATACAAAATTGTTTGATTTTGTTATTCTTTATCACTGGGAATTGATTGTTGTTTGCAACTCTGTTTTCTATCAAGTCTATTGCATCAATATACTCATCCATTTCATTAACCATATTATTATTAGATAATATTTTTTGCTATAATCTAATAATAGTAAGATTATTCGCACAGATTTCTTTTGCAGGGCGTGCACGGCGGGGTGTTCAAAAGTATTCACATCTTCAACTGCTTGCTTTTTTTCTTGCACCGAGAAGGGGTGGGAGCTGTGTTTCTCGGGAACTAATTAACTGTGCCGACGTTCTTATGACGGATAAGTGACAAGCTGTCCTTTATTCTGCGACCCCAAGTCAAGCAAAATGATATGTCACATTACAATATATATTACAAAATTATTTTCTAAATATATTATTATATTATAATGCAAAAATTGGATGTTCCAAAAATTGAACCCATCAATGTAAAACAGTATGAGTTCAAACAGTCACCATACCCACAAGCTGACAAGTTGCCATTCAGAAGCATCATTGTTTCGGCATCACAAGGGGGAAAGGGTATTCTTATCCAAAACTTAGTTTTAAAAATTTATAGGGGATGCTTCGAGCGTATATATATTGTATCACCGACCGCTCATATTGATGAAGCTTACAAATCTGTAATCCGGTATATTGAAAAAGATTTGAAAGTAGATAATAAAAAAGAACAGTATTTATTTGATGAATATAATCCCGAAAGTTTGTCACACATCATTGACACACAACACAAGGTGATAGAATACCAAAAGAAAATGAAAATGAAAAAACTTTTCAGTTGTCTGTTGATTATCGACGATTTTGCAGAAGACAAGACATTCATGAGATATTCAAAAATCTTGCATGGACTCTACACAAAATCAAGACACTTCGGTTTGTCTGTAATCACCGCCAGTCAGAAATATAATGCATTAGCTCCCATTGTCAGATTGAATACAAGTAGTTTGTATATTTTCAAGTTAAAAAATATGGCAGAAGTTGATGCATTTGTTCAAGAACAGTCGGCACTTGTTGATAAGAAAACTGTATATGAAATCTACAAACTTGCAACAGAAGACCAACCATACAGTTTTCTATTTGTAAAATTGAGAGAGAGTGATGCTAATAAAATTTTCATGATAAGATTAGAGAAAATCATTCAAATTGATAATTCAAAAATTATTTAATAATATTATATTGAGATAATATTATTAAATTAAACTCCAACTACAAAGTTGGATAGCAGGTAGTTTATACATTATCTTATCGCTTTTCTTGTCTTCTATTTGCTTTATCTTTTCAGCCATTTCGCTTAGAGCCCATTATATATTAATCTATATTATATTTATTCAGGTTTGGATTTTGCTTTGGCTTTTGCTTTGGGTTTAGCTTTCACAAAATCTTTGATAAAGTTCTCAACTTCAAATAAACGACTTTCTAAATGCTCTATCTTTGTTTGTTGTTGTTGAACGCATCCCCACAGCAATGTGTTTAGTTTCACATAGTTCAAACTCTTAATACCATCAACTTCATATACTATATTTTCAATTTCGGTTGGCACACTTTGTTCAACATTTTCAGCAATACATCCTATATGATTTTTATAAATATCTACTTCCTTTTCTTTATTCAATTTGAAAGTTTTTAGTTTGATGTTCTTTACAATGCTTGTAAAATCATACTCTGCTTCTTTAATATCATACTTTACCTTTTCTGAACTTGTGTCTATAAGGTCTCCTTCAAGAGTATAAGGCGCAGGAACTGAAACTTTTGATGGGGTGACAAAAAGTCTAATAGAACCTCCAGCATAAAATCTTATATCTCCATTAGGGTCTTCACTGAATATTTTTAGATGATTGACACTCGCAGTATTTTCAGAATATATGCAACTATTTTTACCAGTTTCTCTATGAAAATATATTCTTTGAGGTTGAGTTAAATATATATCTTTTGAAAAATTAACATCTTCATCTGCTTTTCTATACCTCATAAACTCTACATCATTATCACCAGCAACATTAGCACCCTTAAAAATCATATCGTTTGCCATNCATAAACTCTACATCATTATCACCAGCAACATTAGCACCCTTAAAAATCATATCGTTTGCCATTGTCCGTTGAGTAATGTAATTACAATAAAGATAGTTTGAAGATAATGCCTTACCAGTTGAAACATCGATAATATTTGATGCCCCATTCAATGTAAGGAAACTAACACCATTTCTATTGAACACCATATCAGTATCGCTTGTTGTATCAATTGTATCAAACTTGGCACTTTGAGAATATAATGTTATACTGCTATTTGTTTCTACTTGGTTATTTCTAAGATACATAAAATCTATGGTATTCCTTCTAAAACTAACATCAACATTACCTATACTATCATAAGTATTAGATTTTGCGCCTTTGGTTATTTCTACTGCTTGCAGTGTTCCTTCAAACTTCATATATTCANATCATTATTACCAGCATCTTTTGTATTAATAATATCAGTTTGTAATTCGGGACATATTGCTTCTACATTAAAATATGCTTGTGTAGATGATAATTGAAACCTTAAATATTGAGGGAATGGACTACCACCAACATAAAACCTATGCAATCCACCTGATGAAAAATTTGCATAATCATAAGCGTGATTACCTCCTCCTAAATTTAGACTTCTTAAATAACCTTTGTTATTTCCTAAATTCAATGACCCGCCTAATGCTAATTCTATAAATGAACTAACATAAGCAGAACCATTAACTGTAAAATCATAAGTTCCAAATTGAGCACCACCACCTATAACAACATCGCCCTCTATTGTTTGTAGTGTTTCACCGGTATATTTGACTAAATTACTGTCATCAACTCCACCACCTCCTATATCTGGACTTGTCGGCTTATGAAATGTAATTAGATTATTTTGTAATGTCATCACCAAATTAGTTGTAGCATCTGGCACTGTGGGACTTCCAACATAAAATTTTATTTCCCCCGTGCTCTCATTCATTACATAATTCATGATTGTTGATGTGTTCCTGCTTTCAATGTAGTCGCATAAGATATTATTAACACATTCTAAATTGTTTGAAAAATATGAAGCACCATTAACGGTTAAAATATTACTTCCATTTTTAGCACCATTGATGGCGACAGTTCCTGCCACTTGTTGGTCTGCTTCACCTGTCAGTTTCAAGCAATTTGATATATCGCCTGATAAATCTAAATTAGTAGGTTTATTAAATTCTACAATCCCGTTTTTTAATGTCATTACTAAATTAGTTGTTGTATCTGGTGTAATGGGACTTCCTACATAGAATTTTATTTCCCCCGTGCTTTCATTCATAATGTGGTTTATGATTGTTGAGAGATTTTTACTTTCATAATTGTCGCATACAATATTATTATCGCACTGAGTTTTTGTTTTCAACACTGTTAGATTATCTTGTAGTTCAATCATACTAACATCGTTTCTTTTGATGATTAAGTCTAATGGCGCTATGGTGTTTATTTCTTGGGTTGTTAGATTGCCCNTAGATTATCTTGTAGTTCAATCATACTAACATCGTTTCTTTTGATGATTAAGTCTAATGGCGCTATGGTGTTTATTTCTTGGGTTGTTAGATTGCCCCCGCATTGGATTATCTTACTTGCTACAATTTTGGTTTCAGAAACATCATACTGTATATAAGTCTCACTATTAGATTGAAAGAGTATATCATTGGTGTTAAGGGCATTAAATGTATTTGATTGGATATTTGAACCTTTGATATAACCTGTGCTGTCTAATGAAGCCACTAAATGATTGCCGTTTATCTCACTATCACCATTTACATAAAAGTCTTTGCTTGATGCTACGCCATTCAACATTATTTTTGATAAGCCGTCAATATGTCCAAGTCTCAATGTTCCCGACATATCCTGTGGATTGTTGATATTCAGTTTGGCATTCAGTAATGTATCAGTTTCTGATTTATCATATTTGTTATTCAATNCAATGTTCCCGACATATCCTGTGGATTGTTGATATTCAGTTTGGCATTCAGTAATGTATCAGTTTCTGTTTTATCATATTTGTTATTCAATAATGTATCTGTTTCTGATTTACTGTATTTGTTATTCAGTAATGTATCGGTTTCTGTTTTGTCATAGTAATTGCTTAAATTAACACCTTCACCCCCTCCATTGATTATTGCTGTATTTACGAATTCCTCAGTAGCAAGGTTAGACGAACCTGTTGCTAATAGTTTGNACCTTCACCCCCTCCATTGATTATTGCTGTATTTACGAATTCCTCAGTAGCAAGGTTAGACGAACCTGTTGCTAATAGTTTGATAAATTCTGTTCCTATAAATGATGTTCCACCATCTAATCGTAAAGAAGTCATATATTAATATTTAGATTATAATATAAAATTACCGTTTTTTAGTTTTTGAAGAAAACATATTCATACATAAATTGTTGTATCTTTCTTGTTTTTGTTTGATGAATTCATTTTGTAAAAGTTGATAATGTTGAGCAAGTGCC
>BGPT01001663.1:105207-172707 GCA_003297045.1 Symbiodinium sp. clade C Y103 | reverse complement strand
CGAAATAAAAAAATCATGTTGTGCTCTCTTGAGCATCGATCTCTATGGCAATTTTGGAGGTTGAGGTTTACTGCCCATGTTTAATCACGTTTACACATTGATGTTCAGTCTTTTTGATGAAACTCTTTTGCACATGTCTTGTGTAAGCTCCCATTCTTAGACTATTCTTTGCTTTGTGACTTCCAATTTTTGGTGGCTAAACATGTTTGTTATTTCGACTCCAAGTGCCAGTGAAACCCCAAAAAAATTCTTCCACGATTTCAGCCAGGGCTCCAAGTGGTCAGACCTCGAGAGGTGTCTTCCCCACAGACCTCGCGGAAGTTCTCAGACACGAAGTCATGGCTTTCGGCCAGGAAAGTCCATTCGCCCAGGACCTGGGCCGGATGCAGTTGGAGGAGATCTTGGGGGTTTGGATGGATCTAAAATATCATGATATGTAACATGTGTCAATGTAGATTTGTGTTACATACATATATATATATATACATAATACTTTGGAAAATCATCATATGACATATGTATGATGATCATATATGATCATACATGACCCTATATGTGCTTGGTGTGTGTGCAGATCTACCATACATATAACCTGTTATGATCTACACAAAGATACTCTTGCATGTCATCTTACTCAATAAGTGGATTAAGAAAAACAAAAATAGAACAATAATCGGATGCATGCAGGGTTATACGACTTGCAACCCAGGATACAATCTACTTAGCCAGTAGGGTGAACCATTGAAGAAATAGCTACCGACCTGGCTACCAGTGGGCAAAAACTGGCAAGAAAAAAGACAGAGCCTGGTGACGCAGGCTACACAGTTTCTCTGAAAATGATGGGAAAACTGGACACAACCATCCCATGGTTTTGAATTTCAGTGAAAATCTCATGGTTTTCCCCAGCAAACGCATACCATGTCTTCCTATTTTTTGCTTTTCCCCAGTGGATGAAAATTGATGTTTCTTAGTACCCCCGACTCCAAGCCGGGCGACCATGGCCGGCAGGACTTGAAGGGATAGCCCGAATCCTCAGCCAAGGATTGGCCAACGATAAACCTCCCGCTCTACACAAAGTATGCATATGTATCATATGTATCAGTATCGATATGCACATAGATTGATTGGATTGATTAATTGATTGATTGATTGATTGGTTGATTTCTTGATTGGTTGATTGATTGGTTGATTGTTTGATTCCTAGACAGACATATAGCTAGATTAGATATGATTAGATTGGGTTGGATTGGATCAAAAGTCATTAGACATATAGATCGGTCATTCTGGATCTGGAGAAAATGGAAATGTTTGGACGACATGGGATGGACCAAAAGGGCACAATGGAAGGGGCCACCCACGTCAACTGCGCCCCAGTCACTGCAAACCTGATGCTGAACCCCTATGACTAGCACTTCCATGATAAAATGATACAAAATGCCATGATGTGTCTCATCGACATTGCTTATGGTGAATAATGACTTGTCTGGAATAGATCAATTTCTTCAGGACAGGTCCTTATTCATGGATTTTCTGCGGCAATCAACCAAGACTCAGCCCTCACGTTCCAATATGACCCCATGGTTTTATGATATCTGATCATCATTCTTCGCATCAAGATGCCATCTTGGTGGGTATCCCCCATTTGTGAGGCAAAAAAAACATGACATTCTACGACCCATCGTTTCCGAAACATGTCTGAAGGCTGCCGAGATTCCACCCAGCGCCAAGGCACCTAAAGACCCAGCCCAGGAGAAGTACTGCAGAAATCGGAGAGGATGAAGCCACCACAGCGACCTCGGTACCGGCGAGTTGCCATATGGCCGGAGGGTACCCCCATGGATGGTTTATTTCATGGAAAATCCCATCTATACATGGATGATTTAGGGGATCGCTCCATTGAATGGAAACCCGGAAACCCCCTTTTTTCGTGCTATGCTATGTAAAAAACCAGGGCTTGGAAATGTCCCATGACTTGGGATAGGAAAACAAACCGTTTTCAGTGATTGCTGGTGGTGATTCTCCAAAAGGTCGAGTGTGCTGGAGGCCACATTTCGCCACCCCTGCACCAAAATTGGTGGCTTGGAGCTGAAGTCAAGCTGGTCAAAGCCTTAACGCCTCCCCTCATCATATCTCAACTGTGAACAAAAACTATGATCCATCGCAGGATCTTGATCTATCATCTATTCATGTCAGTCCAACAAACTTCTATGTATGTCTATGGCATCTATGGACTGATGTGGTCCGCCAAATTTCACAAATCATCCCCATTCCATCACCATTCGGGTGGTTTCCCAGCCCCAGGTGGTCGTTATGGAATCAGCCTCGGGGCCTGACCCAGTTCATGGGATTGACATGGTACATGGCCAGGAAGGATTTATGGATGTGTAATATATATATATACACCCTTTGCAATAATATTGAGAGATGGCCATTTATCTATGTTCATGTATATATATATATAATAGAATAGGGTAGAGTAGAATAGAATACAATAGAATATAGTATAATTTAGTATACTATAATATCATGTCATGTCATATAATATAATAGTATATAATGGAATATAATACAATATAATATAATATTATAATACAATATAATATAACATGGTATGTAGTATGAAAAAATAAGATGAACTAAAATACAATGTAATGAGACATAATGTGATATGATATGATATGATTATATAATATACACCGTCATACACCCATCATGTTTGGATTCCCATGGTATGGGATGAATGCCCATAATCCAGAAAAGCCATGTTTTGACCATGGCAAACATGGATTGTCCTTATCTTCCATCGATCTTCGGTGCGGGCTATCAGCCAAATATTTGGGCCATACTTGTGATTGGTTTTCATCCGAAATGTGGGTATGTGTTCAGCATTGTCGCGACACCAAAAACAGCCAGAACATGATATTTACCAAGAAAATGTCAGATTTGGGATTCTCCAAGTTCCATCTATTGGGGTGGTTGAAAATACTTCTATCAAGTCGAACTACACCGGGCAGCAAAACGCACACCAGGCCTGGGAGTTACGCCCATCCAATCAGGCATGGAGGTCAGGATCATGGCACAGGACCAGATGCCAAAGCCTCAGAATGCCACGGTCATCCCATCCCATGGAAATCCTTCGAATGCGGGTAATGCTACGCTAACCGTGCTATGTCGATCGACCAAAAAAATGACTTTCCAAAGATTATGTGTGAGATACATGGGGGTACTAGTGTAGTCATATTGTTCAACAAGTCAATGCGGTCGTCTTGATCAATGACATTGATAATCTTAGACACCTTGCATAAACAATTTTGTTTGCTGGCCATATATGCCCAATTATTTATAGCACAGAATTAGTGATGTCTCATATATCCACCCAGTTGGTTGACCGACTAGTAATATCCCATTGATGTCCATAATTTCTGTGCTAATTCCCCAAAAAATGTGGAATTTTACATCATCCAGTTGGTTCACCCAGTTGCTTAAGCCACTTTTTAAGCATCCTATCCAGTCATCCATTTCACCCCTCTAACCTCCATTGTTTCTTAGGAGCCTGCATTGAACCCTCCATTCGTACCCTTCACCAATCCCCGGGTGTTGATGCTTCCAGGCGCCCATCCAAGGCTTGCTCAAATGTGTGGATCCAGTATTGATTGTTAA
The DNA here is from genome assembly GCA_003297045.1 of Symbiodinium sp. clade C Y103. Taxonomy (NCBI): domain Eukaryota; class Dinophyceae; order Suessiales; family Symbiodiniaceae; genus Cladocopium; species Cladocopium sp. clade C. Next base: position 169,047 of record BGPT01001663.1, on the reverse strand, counting down.
ATCATATTAAATCCCTATTTACCCTCCGGTAATCAAACGTGGCTTGCTGGCAAATCCACCATGTATAGATGATTTTCCCATTAAAACCTCCATTTAGTTCAGGGATTTGCCATTGCCACGTTTGATTGTCAGAGGGTAGCCATATTGATCACCAGGTTAACCCACAAACCGCCAAAAACATTGGGATTTCTGGCTCCGTGTTCCCTGGTTCGCTGGGCTGTCCCACCCATCAGCACGCAGAAGGCACCCAGGATGTGCACTGCGAAGTGGGAGTCCCAGGCGAGAGTCGCAAACACCAAGCCAAGGACCATCAAGATGGCTCCTAAACAGACGGGAGATAACGCAGATGGCATATCTAATTGGTGAACACCTTGATTACTGATATTTACTGATGCTTTCTGCAAAAATTGGATGTTTCGCAACATCTACATCTACTTGTATGATGAAAGAACCTAAAGATGGTGACTCATAGAAAGGATAAAACCTCCAAACGTAGCAATATGAAATTCCAATGTTTTAAGAGGCAAATCATCTGTCAATATGGGACTTCCCATTGCCATGATTGATAAAGAGCTAGAGAATCAACAAAGACTTAGAATCACAGATATTGGTCATTGGGAATGCTCAACTTTTCTCCCATTTCCAGATGGGCAAAACGGTCTCTGGTAGCCCAATTCATCCTGGGCCTCTCCACCCTCTTTTGGACATCCCATGCCTATGGTCAACCACTAAGCGGTTCATCCATTAAAACCCCATGTGGTTGGTGGTTTCAACCCATCTGATGAAATATCATAGTAGTCAATGGGGATGAGGTAGTGTTGAAAATAAAACCAGCTCTTTTTGGCTGTTCGAATCCCTAATTGTATTGAAGCTCAAAACGCTCAGTGTCCTGCTGCATTGAAGCCTGCGTAGAGCAGAACGTCCACGCCTGTGCCGGATGCGCATTCACGTCTTCTTTGGGTGTGTAACGATCTTCATATCGACATGATCCCTTGAGCGCGTAAATGGAATAGATACAGTAAATGGAAAGGACATGAAATGAAGGGGTAGATTCCCAATAATACTACGTTCTGGTTGTCAGCGGCTTTTGCGCAATTACTTGGCATCAATCGAAGTTTCTTTGATCATCCGATGGAAGTGTGGTGAACCCCCACAACCCATGCTGGATTTTCCGGTCACTCGGCCTCGGCGGCCCTGTGCCATCTGCATCTGCCACTGCGAAGCAAAGATATGCAGAAGCCAGATCGACAAGAGGCCGTCGGAGAGGAGGACCCCCCAGGAAAACAGCCATCCTTGGGCCCAGGTCAACCCAGCTGGTCTTGACCCAGGTGATCATGGGACGAACTGCAGCAACTAGCCTGCCGGATATCAATGGGATACAGCAACCCCACTTAGGGGAGGATACTTTGGCAGTTCCAGAATCCCATTCAGTTGGGTTCCCAGGGCCGTGGAACAGGGTACGGGTGGTAGTATCGGCGGTGTGGCCCCCCAGTAACAGAAAATGACCCCGGTCACAAAGGCTTCCGGGGCCAAAGTGGCTCAAAAGGACAAGACTTTCGAGCTTTGAAGATCCATTGTGGGGAGGTGTTAGGTGGTCCTGTAAATCTCCCAGTTGGTTGTAGTCACACGCTAGTGTTGCATTGATTTTCACCCCTGAAGTGAGAAGGTTTCGTCTCGACCAGCGGAAGTGGCCCCAGCTTCCCCGCCGATTCGCCGGGTTTCTGGTGTGACTTTCAAGGCCAAAGTGTGACAGAAACGGTGGGACTTTGGAACCTGGGCGTCAGGTCTCCGGAGACCGGTCAGGTCAATGGGAACTTCGTAAAATGGCCGATCACTACCAACCAAGTCCCTGTCACCTGCCTACTTTCAGTTTTCTGGATCGGAGATGATTCCAATATTTCTTGGTCAATCAACCTTCCATCATCCTTGTGCTTTGTTGATTATAAACATGGCTGTAGGCGTGGCTGTTTGGATCTGGACCAAAACAACTACCAAAAACTCTCAACAGTCTGACCCCAAATCATCCGTAGACAGAATTTTTCTTGACCCAATCCTTTGATTCAACAAACTCTTTGTCCGCAGACCAAACACTTTTTTTAGCATTTGAATAGTGGCTTCGTTGATGTAAACCCCAAGAATGAAGATTTTTTGGAATATAAATAGACCTTTTAATACCCCAGAAATGGTCAACATCAGTCTTGTTGTTCAATGGATTCTAACCACCACAGGGAGCCCATGGGAGCCCTGTGTGCCCTGGGAGCAGTGGTCAATGGTTGTAGATGGTTAAGCCATCCAATCCAAAAAATGCCCATGTGTTTACAACAAGACTATGTGAGTATATATATGTATCTATTATATAGAATTATATATATATATATATCGGGTTCATCATCGGAGCTAGCCACCTAGCAACAAGAATATGAAACTACCTAAGAACGCGGCAGCACCCCTCCCCTTTGCCCGCAGCACTTTTTTCAAGGACTAGGCACATCCATTCAAAACCCAGGTGAAGTACATCACAGCCAACAGAGTCGGAGAGCACAAAGCCAGCAGCACCCACCATTTCCGCGCCAGAGATTGCGACAAATTTCCCGGTGTCGCGGTCGGAGAAGGGGGCGCATGTCCTGGAAGCATCCAGGGTCAGCTGCAGGAAAGGGCCATCTGTCCACTAGCTGGGTGGCGATGGGTCAAGCTATTTGCCGCCCCAAAATTGGAATGTTATCTTAACAAAACACCCAAAATCCATGGGAATGTTGCTTTCGCGCAGATTCCCGCCTAAACATAGTTCTTCACCACGAACTTGTCCGTTGACGGCCCTCTCTGGCAAGGTGATTCTCCCCTCCTCAAGAGACTTGTGCACGATCCGTGGCCACTCTGGATTGTTTGTCGCCAAAACCACCCAAAAAATATATCCAAGAAAACATAGTGTGCCGTTTTGCTGGTCACTACGTCACTGTGCACCATTTTCGGGATCACTGAAAGGTGCACTATTTTTGAAGTAGGGTTCGCACAGGTATTTGAGCAAATTTTAGGGGGCAAACACCATGGTTTTGTGAAAGTTGTCCCCTAAACCCTTGGATCAAGCATTAAGAGACATGTCCCTGTGTTGTGCTGGATGTGACACTGCATATGCAACAAGTACCCTTCGCTCACTGGCCTTTTCGAGCACACTTCCTAAAGCCGATCAATAAAACTGTAGGATTCTGCAATAAACAGCGACTTTGCACCAACATGGTTACACATATGCAAAGTGGGCTGTGACCGCTGAGCTGTCACCACCAAAGGCTTTGATGCCCCAAGTCACGACTGACCCATCAGCTAGGATCGCAGCAAATGCATGAAGTGCTGCTTGAACTTGCTGGACAGCCGTCAGCTGATCTTGGACTTTGGAGCTGTCACCACCACAAAGTGGTTCGCCCCAAGTCACGACTGACCCATCAGCCAGGGTCGCAGCAAATGCCTCCTGTGCTGCTTGAATTTGCTGGACACCTTTCAGCTGATCTTGGACTTCAGAGCTGTCACCACCACAAAGTGGATCGCCCCAAGTCACGACTGACCCATCAGCCAGGATCGCAGCAAATGCTCGCGAAGTTGCTTGAACTTGTTGGACACCTTTCAGCTGATCTTGGACTTCAGAGCTGTCACCATCGCAGTCGGGAGCGCCCCAAGTCACGACTGACCCATCAGCCAGGATCGCAGCAAATGCACAACGTGTTGCTTGAACTTGCTGAACACCTTTCAGCTGATCTTGGACTTTGGAGCTGTCACCACCACAAAGTGGTTCGCCCCAAGTCACGACTGACCCATCAGCCAAGGTCGCAGCAAATGCCTCCTGTGCTGCTTGAATTTGCTGGACACCTTTCAGCTGATCTTGGACTTCAGAGCTGTCACCACCACAAAGTGGATCGCCCCAAGTCACGACTGACCCATCAGCCAGGATCGCAGCAAATGCTCGCGAAGTTGCTTGAACTTGCTGGACACTTTTCAGCTGATCTTGGACTTCAGAGCTGTCACCACCAAAGCCTGGTCTGCCCCAAGTCACAACTGACCCATCAGCCAGGATCGCAGCAAATGCCCGCTCAGTTGCTTGAAGCTGCTGGACACCCTTCAGCCGATCTTGGACTTCAGAGCTGTCACCACCAAAGCCTGGTGTGCCCCAAGTCACAACTGACCCATCAGCCAGGATCGCAGCAAATGCCTCCTGTGTTGCTTGAACTTGCTGGACACCTTTCAGCTGATCTTGGACTTCAGAGCTGTCACCACCACAAAGTGGAGCGCCCCAAGTCACGACTGACCCATCAGCCAGGATCGCAGCAAATGCAGAATGTGTTGCTTGAACCTGCTGGACAGCTTTCAGCTGATCTTGGACTTCAGAGCTGTCACCACCAAGGCCCCATGTCACAACACGGTCACCTCCAGAGCAAAACAATGCAAAAGTTTTTCCTAGTGTCGCTACCTTGGCCTCCAGGACAAGAGCGGTTAGGTGGTCTCCATCTACAAGTCCCGCGGCTTGCAGAGACACTGTAGGATCCAACACGTGATGGTCTGCAGCCACAAGCCTCAAGAAGCCACGTTGAAAGGACTTCTGTGCCAGAACCCTCAAGTCCCCTACTTTGGAGGACTGCGGAAGGGAAAACTTCTCACTGCAACCGCTTGGCAAAGCTACAGTGACTTGAAGCATGTGTCAAGAAAAAACAATGCAACGTACAGACCAGTTTCTAAGAATGATTGATCTTCAGCCAATAAATTGCACCACTTTGGGATATGTTTCATGGAAGTGATGAACGCCTCACCTCATTTTCAACATTACGCTGGCTGTTCCTGAAAGCGATCCTTGGAGCGATTCCCGAAAGTGCCTCGCAATTCTTAAACTGGATTCAAAGTGACTCTCAAAACTCAAAACAAATGATTCTCAGGGTGATTCTCAAAGTGGCTCTCAAAGTGGCTCTCAAAGTGGCTTGCCTCACAGTATGGGAGTTTCATGCTTGGCATTGCAAGCTACGTGTATGTACATGTGTTCAATTTTTAAAAAGTTTTGAGTAACCAGGCCAATTGCTTTTGGGAATGAACTATTTTAACCTTAATTGCCATCACTGGCTTTAGGGTGCGTTTGACAAACCTTGATCCGTTCTTGATCACCTCATGTTTAAAAAATGACGTCTCAACAGCCCAGAGCAGTGGTGCAGCAAAGGCAAAGTGCCATTTTGCATCGCCCAACGGAAATCGTTGGAATGTTGGATATGTTCCTTTGAAACCAGAAGCACCTTGCATTAAAATCTGGAAGCTTTAATTCTTTCCAGTCTGGATTAAACAATCTTGCATAGCAAAAAGCAACAAAAAGACGTAAATTTGAATCATCGGATGCTCCCCGATCTTGAAATTGACTGATTTGGTCCAAAGTCTGGTTGGCTGAACCACCAAGAAGTTGCTGCTTTGGACTCGTGATACGTCTACTCATCCCTGTGTCTCATGACCCTTCACGTCCCAGGTTCTTTGATGTCCAAGTAAAGCTCAATATCTGCCTGACCTGTGCCGTTGATGTTGTGGCCCCCACGTGGTACCGGAGATGCTTGAAACCTGAAAGCACCTACCAAATTGTAGAGTTGAAGCCCCTGGCATTGAGATGGGAATGCACATCCTGTCTAGAAAAGGGGTCTGAAAGTTGGTAAATCTATACAGTGACACTTATCAGTTCTATGCATTCCTACTGGAGATGTTCTTTGGGTCTGCTTTGGGTCCAGGCATGTCAAGTCCAAATGGTACCAACAGATCGCTCACAGTGCGAAAATTGCGGCAGGCCACGTGTTCTATTAAACCATGTGATGTTGGTAAAGCAATATTAAACTCTCTTAAATAGCAAACCATAAATGGGTTGGTATAAACATGTACTGTATAAACCATCAATCCATATGGCTGGTTTGTTTTTATTGCTTTATCAACATTATATAGAACAAGTGGGGCATCCATGCTCCAAGAAGATCACTCACCATCCCAGCCTGCCAGCATGGAGGCGCATAGCAAGGACAAGGTCAGCCACTCCAGAAACGCGCAGCTGTTCCTGGGGCAAGTTTCAGAGAACAGCTCAAGGGGTGCTCAGATTCTGGACATGAAGATGATATATGTTTATCCATTCAATTCATATGTATAAATATATATATATATATGATGTATATATATATATACATATATATATACATATATATATATATATACATATATACACATATATATATATATATACGTCTATGTGTATATATGTATATATATGTCCATGTATCTACCTTCAAACCATCGCTGAGTTTCTCTTGGACGGTTCATCCCAATTTTCGCGTCAAAGTTTCCAAACTAAGACAAGGGACATATCACATATATCGGTTTCAGAGAAATAGTTCGCTGCTTCGCTAGCCATGAGGAAAATGATGTCATTCTAATCATGCCCCACTACAAAAAATCCACAAATTGATGAATGGTGGGAGAAAACAAAAAAGACGCCCCAACCAGTGGCTACTCTTACCCCCCAAAGAAAAATGGATCCGTTAAGGCCATCTAGAGTAAGTTTGTGAGACAACAACCCCAGCCATTGCATGATCCACCATGCCAAACCAGGATCGGTTGGTCCGGAAGAATGTGCGATGCCCCCAACAGCGGATTTGTGCCCCCAGCATCCAATCCAAAAATTCTACAACCATCCTTGCTGCAGGTGTGGGTTCCAGAGAGTGTTTCCCAAACACATCTTAATCTACCATAGTCCATGGATTTGCCTGCGTGGATTTTTTAGACGGCCAGCTACACCACGCAATCATTGGGTCAATTTGGATTGGTTACATTACAAACTCTCCAAAATGAAATGTAGAACTCTATGATATTCTATGGATGTCTATAGTGTATACCACTCCCAAAAAGGTAGCAGAAAAGCAGAATCCAACGAAAAGCAAGGTAATTTACTCCATCTTTTAGGGGTTCCTAACTATCCATTCCTAACTATCCATTCCTCCAAGGCCACAAATCCCAAGAACTGCCATCACCAGAGGCCCTTCCCATGGCTCCAAGCTTCACCCAAGGAAGACCATGCCAACTGCGACCTCACTGGCAAGTCATATGGCAGGCTTTGTCAGAGTTTGTTTATAGTGAAGATATAGTTCCATGTGATATATCTAGTTCCAATGCAAAAGTGGGACATTGTACAATTGTACAATATTACTATAATTCACTATGATATGTAATGGGGAGATACGATTTGCAGTTTGGATATATCATGAGACACAACTTGTTTATAACCAACAATATATATATATTATATAATATATATATATGGTGTGTATATATATATATATATACACTGTATATAGATATACATGATGTGGATTCGTCCAACTTTGGGGGATGCCTCCAAAACAGCTATCTTCACGGGGAACATGACGATAAATCATGTTTAGGGATTTTAGGGGTACCCAATTTTTGGAGGAACCCATATCGCTGGAATCAGATCTTGGATGGATTTCATGCACCAATGTAGCATGGTTCAATGACCTCATCCGCAGATCTCTTCGAAATGCCTGATCCGCACGAAAAAAATCATCAATCAATGCCAATCAAGGCTTTTCAGGGAAACAGGAAACCATATTCTTTTACCCCCAATGGTCAGGGTCTCCTGTTGTCCCGTCATTGAATTCTGTGAGTCAATCACTCCACCATGTCCTACCATAAACTCAGTGTTTTAATCCGTTGAACCTGAGTGAGTACAGTTCTACGGGGTCTGCAAATAACATGGATGGAATTTAAAATTTGACAGCATAATACCAGGAGAAACTTGTTTTTTCTTTCGATTTATGCTACAGCCTCTTGGGTGGCACGACCTACAAGCACCCAGCAAACCGCAGCAACGAACGCCAAGGGGCTGCCACAGTAACCGAGAAAATCCTCCCTGGCCAGTGCCTGCCGTGTTGGGGTCTTTCTGATAAAAGCTACGAGTACCTCAGGAAAACATATGCCTCCCCAAGATGCTATCCTGTTTCTCCGTTGGAATGTGTTCCTTGCTTTATGTGTCATTTTTTGCTTCATCCTATTCTATGATATGCCAATAATTTGGAGTTGAATGCTTCATATGACAAGCTTCTTTTGGAAGGAAACTGATTCCAACAAAATCGTATAGTCTCAGTTATCCACCTTGATTTTTCCCAGCAAACTTGTCAAACCCAGTGAAACCCCGCATAAAGGACACAGGCAGGGTTTTAGTCGTGGGGGTTGAATTTGGAAGCAACCAAAATGGCCAGTATCTGTAGGCAAACATCTAAACATATCAATCCTGCAAAGTACTTGCAAATAGTTGGGGCAAGAGTAAAAACTGTGAACTAGATTAGACATTGAAAAAAATCACACTATTCAGGCATCCACGGTGAAGCGTAGATACCCCACTAAAAAAAGAACCTTTGGCTCTGGAATACGAAATATTCACCACAACCATGGCTGAAAACATTGTCTCTGTGAAGTCGATAAGATGACCACGCCGGTCTGGGACCGGTGTTTTCAACCCAAACCAATTGGGATCATGGATTGTAAATGCTTGAAAGCGCCAATTAGTTCCTTGACTTCTATACTCATGACTACACCTGTGTTGCTACATAGTAAAGTCATCATGGTTCTTGCTTAAACACCCATGTTTTTTGCCCCTTAAATCATGGTGTTGCTTGATTCTATCCCAGCCCTCATTCTTCATGCCTGTATAAACGACCATTGTTCATGCTAAAACCTCCAGTGCTGGCGCTTAAACCCAGATTTGGCGGTTAAATGATGTTAAATGCTTATCCGTAAATCAACTATATCAACTATTAGATATGGAGAATCCACCATCAGGGTAGATCATTCTCCAAAAACTATGGATGTTCATGGATTTTCATAAATTCTCCAGATCTATCTCACTAAAACTCACCGGCCGCCTGTAATTTGGACCACCACATCCAGCTGAAGAAGTCTGGGGTCGAGTCCCAGGAGGCCATCAGACAGGCGTAGACGCCAAGGAAAGATAGGCCACACAGAGGTGTCCTGACTCGGCTGAAGCCGATGAAACACCCATGGGTGCTTTTTTTTCCTAGGTGAGGCATGTTGTTGAAGTGTATCATAATGTATCATAAATCATAAATATTCATGAAAAATCAAAATACAGAAATAAATAAATAAATAAATATATATATATATATATAAATAAATAAATATAAATATATATATATATATGTATATTCTGATTATATATACACATATGTTTTTGTATGTATATGAAGTATCAAATGCTCAGTTTTGTAGGATCATGAATCATGAAGCCTTTGAAGTCTTTGGCACCGGAGAGCAGCCTTTGGGAATTCCAAGCGTGTGTGCTTTGTAGTAAGTATGCGTCTCAGCCTCCTAAATGACATGAATCCATATGAATCCACTCTATTCAGCCCCTACAGTATCATCTGGTATCTAGTATCTCGAGTCATTATCTATCTGTAATATGGGGCCGGATAGAGTGGATACATCTAGACAATAACATTTCTTCAGCCCCGATGTGCATCTATTCTTCTACACCTCTCCCTATCCACCGAGCATCAGCCAAGTGTACATCTTGCGCCAGCTGCTTCCAGACCCTGAGAGTCCCAGTGGATATTCGCAGCTGATACCCTGACACAACAAACATGTGAAGAAGGAGTAGAAGCATCCTGGGCTCGGCAGAGCATCGGCATCAGCACTGATCAACTGGGACACCTGGAGGGGAAACTCCAGGCTGCTTCCAGCCCCTAATTCAAAGGCCCAAAGCCCAGCAGGGGATGCTGCAGATACCCCCATGAAATGGGCCTGAGAAATGAAGAAACACCACTGGATTTTTGGGGTTCCCAGTTGGTCGCTGATTTCCATCAAGCTTCCACCCCAGAAAACGCAGCAAGCACAAGCAAAGTGCAGGTAGGAGTAGACATCCCACGGGAACAAACCAATGAAAAAGGTGCCAGCCACCACCATCACTCCAGTGAAGGCACACAAGAACCTGCAAATCACAGTGACGTGGAGGAAATCAATATATGGAGTCATAATCTGGATGTAGCATGTTGTAACCATGATACAAGATATATATATATATATATGTATATCCGCCAGCAACCATAGAATGTGAGCACATTGAAATATCATGCATACTTCTTGGGACGCCGAACTGGTGGGCTTTGTGGGCTGAGGTCGGCAACCCCCCTCCCCCTTGTGATGAGATCCAACTGTCAATGCTGAAGATCGGGAGGTATCATCCCATTTTAAACATGAACGAATCTGGAAAGCCAACAAGACCAGAAGATCTAGAAGCCAAGCACAACAGTTGCGAACTATGACCTGACCGAAACACTGTTGTAGAAAAGAATTGCCCTTGAAACACCATCTCGTCCCTTGCCAAAATCCCATCCATACCGTCCCCAAAAAACAGCCAAAGGAACTCCAGCAGGAATAGCCGCACACGGAGCATCTTGAGCAGATTGCATCGGGCAACCGTGGCCCACAACAGCCACAATCCCAATAGAAATCCTCAGAGGCATGCTGCGGCGAAGGGCACGATGGTCGGCCTATTGGTCTCATCCATCTTATCTCGTCGCCCTAATATTAAAGACCCCCTTTCTGTGGTCCAAAAATGTGTACCGTACATCCTCAACAAAAAAAACATGGTTTCGGTGGTGGCCCCGTTCCATGGCTTATGATCCATCCAGGTCGGTTCGGCCAATGTCCCAGTCACCCTCCACCATGGTTCCCAGAGTGAAGACCACTGGTATGTGGCCCTCCAAACCTAAGTGACAACAACGGATGGAAGTGGCGGTGGTTTCGGCAGTTTCCAGCTGCATGAAATGGCCAGCTGTGGGGCTCCCGCCACGAAAAGGTTGAGGCGGTGACGGACTTTAGAAGCTTCAGGACCAATCCATAAAATCTGGTCATCTAATGCCAAATCCATCCAATTCCCCTCCTAAACATTGGGATTTCCATGGGTTTCCCATCATTCCCCCCGGGTACTGCACACCAAGAGACCCATATCAGAGATGAAGGGCATGTACGCCCGACAGCCCTTCAGGAGCCACATGAGGTAACCGTATCCCAGCACAGCACTCCACCAGACCCATGCCACCCAGAGCACCCGCCTGCGGTGAGGCACAAGTGGCTCAATATGGCTCAATCTGCATCGTCTGGTCATCAACCAACCACTTGGTGAGCAAAAAAAGACATACTGTGCACTGCATAAGAGTGAAAACTCCCTGGCGGTCCTGGAATATCACGGCTGTTTGAAGTCTACGGCTTCTCATTTAGTAGCTACTTACTTCTTATCCAACATCAAATATTTCTGCTGATGCCGTCAACGCACTCCCCAAGAAATGAAACCTTCAGTTGCACTTCAATCAGGAAGAGGAGCCGAAGTTCTTTACCCAAAAAGTTGGATGATGAACTCCGGGAGATGGCCTTGAACTCGATTCTCCACTACAATTGGAAGTATTGAGAGTGCGCCACCCGCAACTTTGATAGGGATATGATATGGATTGATATGGCCCCATATTTATTCCCGAAATTCCCACGTATGTTGGTGAAATTTAACAATGATCTCAACATTGGTCCCCATGTGTGGTTCCTATCCTGTTGGTTCCTCCCCATTTCGGAAATTGGATCTTGGGTTTTCCCCCCAGTCTCCTTCCTTTTTTCACATGTCTTGCTGGTTGAGAATCTTCCGAGTTGGTGCAACTCACCCCATGTTTTCGGTTGGACGGCCCTTCGGAGCCCTTTGATCAGTTGGGGCTTCGGGGTAGGGTGCGAAGGGTAGGGGTTTGGGGGTGAGGTCGGGAGTGGGCCCACGGGTCCTCATGAGGTTTCGTGGCGTTTGCACCCATGTGGATTCCATTGATGTGTCCACATTGAAATCTTTGTTTCGTCAGGGGCGCCTCAAGCGGCCGTTTTACTCTGCTTTGGGGGGAGATTCTTGTGCCACAATAAACCCACGACCTTCACCGCAAGCTTCACGCGGAAACCGCCTCTGTGGTTCCTTGATCCCGAAGGGCGTCCCAACGTCGAAGAGGCTTCGCTCCGACCAATCGAAACCTGGGCATTAAGGTCACCCCAGGCACCTATCAAAATAGGGGTGTCATACTAGCTAAATGTTGATGGGATTTCAATGGATTTCAAGGTTGATGATATATATATATATATATACATATGTATATGTGTATGTGTATAGATATATATATATATACACTGGTATATATCGAAAATGATCAAAATGCCCGTTTTTGCAGCAGTGTAGTTGTATGTGTATGTGTACCCCGAAAGAAGGATGTGGTTTCTTTTTTCAAAATGATACATTTCAATGATATTCCTCCGAAGAATTGAAGACTGGAGGTTCTCCAACCAAGCTGTGACTTGCGGTTGTTTTGAAGGCGATGTTTCATGAGGAAACGCCAAGATTCACCATATTCCAACCATCATCTACCTGTAGTGAGGTTGTGTTGGGTCGCGAGAGAAAATCCTCCAAGACTTCCAAGACAGAGCAAACAGGGTTCTATATGTTTTTGCTAGAAACATGTTTTTGAAAGAGTTAACATCATGTCAAAATGTGATGTTTCATACACGAAAATGCTAGATGGCGACGGGTGAAATCCTGGTACCCGTAAATGTTCACACCACACTAGCTGGTAAATGGAAGCTGATCTGCCTTTTATACATCCCTAAATTTGAACATTAAACCCAACTGTTGGGCCATACCAAGAAGTAAACTCATCTTCACGACTTCAGTGTTCATGTTCCATGTTAAGTTCATGTTGTGTATTAGGTGTTGATTTGTCCATCCCACAAAAAGAAAGAAAACATAAGAAAACGAATCCTTCCCAGAAACATCGAAGTCTGCCACTCTCCATCTGTCTGCGCAGGCAGCTGGGGTAGCTGGAAACCCTCATCTTACCTCATCTTCACCAAAGGGTGCGACGCCATAATCGCCATGGCTAGGCGCCAAGCTGAACGTGTTATTTTGTCCATGTGAACGCCAGGTTGAGTTCAAACAGTTACTGGTCGGAATGACTTCACAAACATGGTGGCAGGGAGTTGGCTTGAGGGGTTGAACCTCCGGCTTTCCTGCTTTCTTAGATATGTTTCACTGTGACACTGTGAGATACTGTGAGAGCTTCCATGGAACTCATGGTTGAAAGCCCGCTTGATGTTTAATTTCTCCTTATAAGATCCCCAAGATGCTAAGCTTCAGAAGCTCGAAAATGGCCGAAATATACAGTGGCATTGAAGGTTGCTCCCGGACCATGGGTTTTGTCTGACATATGTTCTCCCTACTCTTGGTAAGTGTTGTTCTTTCCACAAACTCAAAAAAAAAGACAGGATCGATATGGATCGACTTTTAATGTCGCGAAGGTTACAGGAAACCATGTTCTTTGCATTCAAAGTCTTGAAAGTTTAAGAGGTAAAATCACAGGAAATCATGTTGTTTACGATCAAAATCTAGGAACAATCAGGAAACAAGGAACAGGAAACCAGGAAACCATGGTCTTGATCGATCGGAGCTCGTCCTGAATCAAGAGGTATCCAGGGAAATCCTGCCAAAAAAAACCCTTCAGGCGAGGACTGGTGAACCAGTCGTTGCTGCTCCACCTTTTCTTTCTGGGCCACTGCACATCATCATTTGAGCATGGGTCAAAATTGGTTGCGGATGGACTGACCATTTCTAGTAGTAAAGCATTTCATTTGTTGGCAGCATCTCCCCAGTTTTGTTCTGGTGAAATTTCTCATATTTGCTGGTGAAGCCATCACAATGGGCGCTTTGTTTGTGGTGTACCCAGTGATGTTTGTTACTTCATTTCTTTTGAGTCCATGATTTTGGTATACCCTTCGGTAAACTAACATAGCCATTGAAAATGGTGATTTATAGTTGATTTACCCATAAAAAAATGGTGATTTTCCATAGCTATGTTAGTTCACTAGAGGGTATCCAACTTGTTGTTTGATAACGCAATCACTTGACCCATCCCCATGTCCCCATGAATTCGGCGCAGAGCAGAGCCATCATGGTCCCATCCCAGAAATTAGTTCAAGTCGACCTGACTCAGGGGCCGCCTAAATGAATTAATCCAATACAAAACCAAGGGTTCTGGCACGGTGGTACATGTTATGTATATGGGGGGCAATCGATTTTCTTTGCTTTTAAGTGGGCTTAGTGTTGATGTATATGGCATGGTCAATTTATGGCGGACATATCTACTGTTGGCTGGGTTCTTATCAACCAACTTACATTTTGGGAGGACCCGCAGTGTAGAGATACCCCAAGATCATTTGGAAGCAACATCCATGATGAAACCGCCAACAAGAGTTGTTGCCGAAAAATCCTTGCCATACGGGGCATCTAAACAACTCGAAAAAAGAATGTGCAAATACCAGAGAATAATAGAACACCATGGTTCACGATGCGTTCATATGCTTGACAGGTATGAATCTGGGTGAATGCTGGTAAATGATAATGCTTCACCCACCTGAAAAAATAACCTTCTGGTGACCAGGCTCAGTTGAGCTCAGAACCGTGGCCACCGGTCACCGCCCTTCGCCCTTCTCACAGGCCACAATGGCCGAATTAAAGGTCTGGTCGCCCTCGGCTCAGCAAAATATTGGTTTTTAACCAACAAAAATAGGGATTTAACATGATATAACCAGCGCGAGAAAGATGTGGATTTTAATATATTTTAATCATCTTTAATTATTGGGCTTATGGAATTTACCCAATTTGGGATCTTCTGGGGCGCTTAAACCAGTTCAAACAAAACTGATCGGTGGTTTCAATGGTTTCAACCCATCCCAAACAAATGCTTGGGCACATACGCCTCAATAGATCCATTTGGCATCCAAGTATTTGGGCCCTGATACCACCACTGTTGATAACTTGAAAAGCTCTGAACAGCTGAACAAAAAAAAGCAGCGTTCAAGATGTTCAAGTATGCAAACCAAACTTCAAAAACAACACAATTGGAGCATCAATATGGCATGGATACGCCCCTCAGCCCCTCACCTACATGATCCTGGAAGGGAATCGTTTCTGGCTGGGCCCGACACATCCCAGTTATATCCGAAAATAGATCCCAGCTCTGGCCCAGCTATGCAAATACATGCAAATACTATCTATCTATATATACACCCACTTGCAATCCCAGTTCTATATTGGGTTATAATCCAGCTAAAAGCCACTTCGTTCTGGGATCAACTGACTTCACCTCCCAAAAAAAGGGCCCAACCTTGAGGGCCACCCTCCGTAGGCCCCCGGGAGAACCCAGTGATCAACCCTGAAATCTATGCCTGGTTCTCCCAACCAATCAGCGTTTAAAGTAGATCATACTAGATCTGGTTTACTAATCTGGTAAACCAAATATTCAAAAAAAAACGGCGCCGATATCAGCAGAAAGTGTAAACTCCCTCCAAAATTGGAGGTTTATTTTTGGCTTTACCACATTGCTGAGGTTTAGCAGCGTAAGTTCCGGGTCCCGACTTCTGAAGATCAGCCCAACTCCCAAATCCATAAGCAAATGATGGCAGTCCAGAGGGATCCTCCAGGAATTCAAGTCCTCATGAGCCGAGGCTGCAAGCCCGTGACCACAAATTGTGGGACAAGAAACCACGCATCCAGAGTTGTGACCAACAAATACATCCACTACATAAGGGCCACAACGGGCAAAAAATCACACAACCAATCAAAAACGGCCATGTAGAGCAATGATATGCAATAATAATGACAGAAATCAAAGACACCCCATGACTTGGACAGTAAAACGGATCCCAAACCGAGTGAAGTTTGTTTGTTTGGGGTTTACCTCGAATCCCTCAAACCAACCTGCTCAGCAGTGTTCAAACGGACCTTAGCCTTAAAGTATCTTAAAGTGGACTCTGCGACACAGTGGGTAAATCCGATGGCCTATAGTCAACACTGAGCTAAAGATCAGCAAAGCACAAGAAACTGATAGGATTCGCAGAGAAAAGCTCCATTCATGGCATTTTTCGCAAGCATTGATCGCCGCACAGCCCGCCATCTCCACCGAGGCCGCCGGAAAGTTCCCACCGGAACCGTGGTGCCGGAACCACCAGAGGGCCTTGTCCCAGTGCTGCGCAAAGGAATCTGCCACAGAGCCCAGTGTCATGGAATCCATTGAGGTCGTGGGCAAAAGATTGGTCGAAAGGAACCAGCCGTTTGACCTAGAGCGTTTCTTTGGAGTCGGCCCTCAAAAAAAAAGACATACGAAGAAATTTGGGCAAAGAGAATGAACATGATCTGTCCATTTTCCTCGTTTCGTAAGGGGTTAAATGGGAAACCACAAAGTCTCGTCTCGAAAGCAGTGGTTGGTTTTTTTTTGATTGGAAAGCGGAGGAGAACAAGCCTTGGCACTTTAGCAACCCCGAAAAAGTGAGAAAAGTAACTTACCACTTATTCTTGCTTCGGATTTTACCAAAATCTGCATCGCATCTTTTTTTCGGGGTGGTCCAAAAATATACCGCCAGCAAACTGCGCCGCTGCAGTGATCAGCACATTTCCCAGTGCTCCGCAGCCGCCGTTGTGGCTGTTGCTGTGCCAGGAGAAAGCACGCTGCCAGTGCTGCACCGTGCTGCAGCAAGAGATGAGGGAACTGCAGGTGATGAAGTTTGGTCGCACCTCCCGGGGGTGGGGGACCTGTGGAACCATAGCCAATCTTAATACCAGGATCATGCGGGCAACATGCAGATGTCTGATGTATGATATGGGAATATATGATGTTATACAATATGGATTTAAATGATATATATATATATATTATGGGATTGGGTCTGGATTATACAGCCTTCAGCAAACATACCAAACGATATGAAATCCATCGGAAAATCTTGGGAAATCATCTTGCTGACAGTACATGATTTTACCTTGCAATTCTCCTGTGCTAAATTCTTAGTTCAGCATGTTTACTTGCCAACTATATCTCACCACTTCAAATGCTGTCTGATAACCATGCTTGTCATGCTGAAAGTTTCTGTTGCTCAAATCCTCAGCTGCTTAAATTTCCATGTTCGATCATCAAATCCACATGCTTGGTGCTTAAAACATCAAATCGATCTTCAAATCTGGTTGATTCATGGTGAAATCAACGGTTGCTAGAGTCTTTCCAGCTCCAGTTTTGGTCAAAAAAAAACGACATTTTTTCCAGCCACCACCCACCACAGCGCTGACCTTGCCGCGCCGTGATGTGCCCAAAATCGCTTCGGCCTGCTGCCACTTCTTGGAGCCATGGCCTCGAGAGATGGATGTCTCTGGAGATTTACCCTCTGGTGACATAGCGAACTGGAAAATCACCATGTTTCATGGGAAAATCAACTATACCCTCTGGTTATTTAACATAGCCATGGAAAATGGCTCACTTATAGGTGATTTTCCCATTAAAACCTCCATTTATAATCATTTATCGGGAATTGTCCATGGCTATGTTAAATAACCAGATGGTAAATAGCCATTTTCAATAGCTACGTGAAATTACCAGAGCCAAAATCATTTGGTTAAGAACGGATTTCCCAGAGATGAAATCCAAATCCCCAACATATCAGAGGGTAATGTCTTACCCCTGAAAAATTATCATCAACCAACAGAGGTTTTAAGCACTGGTCAATGGTTTTTCTTGCCATGAAATATGATGAAGGATGATTTTTGCCGGTAAAGCTTCAATCTTGGGATCTATATCTCTATGTATATATAGATATATATATATACATATATATATACATATATATATATACATATATATATATATATACATATACATATATATATATATATATATATACATATATATATATATACATATATATATACATATATATATATATATATACATATGTATATATATACATATATATATATATATATATGAAGTCTGAAAAGGATAGGAAACCCTGATGCCAATCTCTGTGACCTTTGGGGCGCGGAGCACACCCGGTTTTGATCGGAAAGATCTCTGTAAGAACACCAGTCCAGCCTGAATTTCCATGTCATGCTTTGGGCAATTTCATTTAATGTATTGAATTACTCCCTCTGTTGAGTGCTTGGAATCTGCGGAGCTAAAGTCGCATCTTTTGATTCACCAACTAGTAACTAGTAATCCTCTAGAATTATCGCAAATAGTACGAATTAGCAATTTTCCTCGGGGACATTCCAAGTATGTTGTTTTGGATGGCCCTAATCACTGTTTCAGAACCCCAATCAAGTCACCTGCATGAGGTTATCCCATGTATGCCAGGATGTATGTACATATATATATATATATATATACATAAGCGTGCTCATTTTTCGACCTACGTACTGGATATAACCATGTTTTTTCTACGACGATTTGTCAGGTGGGATGGCCATCCAAGTACCATCAGGACCAGTTCGCAGCCAGGGAACAGTTCGCAATCAACTCAGTGCTGAAAATCGCGTCCAAATCCACTGCTCTGCTTGTCACCTGACCACAGGAGCCTAATAGATAGGTACGTGCACACATACACACAAACATATTCACATACAAATAGGTGTATACTATGTAATGATATGTATACATATATATATATATATTTATATAACTATATTACTATATATATATATAACTATATTACTATATATATGTGTGTGTATGGCGTCTGGAGATGTTGGTCATGCTGGTCCCTCAGTCCTAGCTCGTGTCGTTTCTGTTGCATCAGAGTAGCTGCATGGCATCCAATTCATTAAAAAAATGTGGGTCAGAAGCCTGGGAACCGAATCCCAAATCAGGAACAGAGTGGTATATGAACCTCTATGATGATGTTTACGCATCCATTTTGGGGCTCTTAGTTCTGACTCAAAGCCACATCCAATTCCATCCGGAATCTTAGGCACCATCAAGAGTTCAAAGAGTTGAACAAACGAATCAGCCTTTTCGTGGTTTTGCAGTACCTGATTACACTAACCATGCCAAACAACCTGCAGTGTCGAAGCATCTATTTTGGGTGATCAAAAGTAATCTTGATTCATACCCATTCAATGTGTAGTAACCATGCAACAGTTTGGCCAGGAAGGGAAAAGAGAACATTGATGATTGAAAGTGAGGGAGTGATGGTGGTGGTGATGGTGGTGGTGGTGGTGGTGGTGGTGGTGCTGATGATGATGATGATGATGATGATGATGATGACGAGGATGATGATGATGATGATGATGATGGTGATGATGATGATGATGATGATGATGGTGATGATGGTGATGATGATCATGACGGTGATGATGATGATGATGATGGTGGTGGTGGTGGTGGTGGTGATGATGATAGTGATTATTATGATAATGATGACAATCTATTTTGGCAGCCGGTCTTTGGAAGGAACCCGTCGTAGTTGCGAACGCTTGAGGGAATGAACTTTTGGGCACACAAAAAAGATTGGATTCATTGCAAATGTATTCACATACAGTTGTCCAAAATGTATTTCTACAGACATCTACAACAATGATATTATATCTGTATTGTGTACATATATTTGTACATTATATAATGATATTATACTTATATCTGATACAATGATATAAATAATGATGATACATATATATATATATATATACATATTACTTAGCTCATTTCAAGAAGTCGCTGCCGAAAATATGTTAAAACTGTACGAGCCAGGTGTACGACCAAACGCGCGACCGAACGGACGACCGAACGTACGACCGAACGACCGAACGTACGACCGAACGTACGACCGAACGACCGAACNACGACCAAACGCGCGACCGAACGGACGACCGAACGTACGACCGAACGACCGAACGTACGACCGAACGTACGACCGAACGACCGAACGTACGACCGAACGACCGAACGTACGACCGAACGCACGACCGAACGTACGACCGAACGACCAAACGTACGACCGAACGTACGACCGAACGACCGAACGTACGACCGAACGACCAAACCGAACTACCGAACGACCAAAGCGTACGACCAAACGACCAAACGATATGTATAAAGAGAAAAGTTGAAAAAACCTATCAAAAGTTTAAAAATTACAATATTATTATTATTCTCTACTATCAAATATAACTTACTAAAAACGAAATTATGTGATGTGAATGTGGTGGTGCTATTTGACGTAGAATATGTGACCTGTTGAACGGATCACAACTCCGAGCTTGCATCTCACATCTCACACATCTCACATCTCTCTTTCATTTTTTGCCTCCGAGCTCGCTCTGCGTTGGTTTGTGGATGTTCAATCTTGATTGATTCATCCTTTGCTGTACAAGTACAAGTGATCAATTCAAGTTTGTCTCTCAGCGATCAGCCTTTCAAATCGATGCACGTCGATTCTGTTCCCTCTAGTGGCTGGTCATTCGATCGACCAAGTCATTGATTTCATCATTCTCCTCAGCCTCAGATGGAGATGCATGACGTAGGGACCCCATGATGGAGATCAGGACGGCCAGCACCACGTTTGCAGCAAACCTGAGCAGTGCGCATGGTGGGAAGAGTCAGAGACATTAGGTGATGTAATGATGTTTGTTAAGTATGAATGATGATTCATGATTCATATTGATATCGTTCCATTCCGTGTCATTTCAAGAAAACGAATCCATGTGCATCTCGGTCCATATCAGAATCAGTATCAATCCTCACACGAATGATACCAAGCATCAAACCATACCATATCATATCATATCATATCATATCTCTAATTCTAGTCTATCATTTCAAGATCATTCCGAATCATTCTCTATCTAGTTCTCTATGATATGATCTGAATACATCACATGTAATATAATACAATATATATTATACAATATGTGTGACATGTGTGTAATGATAATGCGTTCGGTCGTGCGTTTGGTCGTACACCTGGCTCGTACAGTTTTAACTTATTTTCGGCAGCGACTTTTCGAAATGAGCTAGTATAATATCAATATCTATCATATAATAATATAATATACTGTAATATAGTTCAATAATGTATGTATGAATATGCTATGATATGATAATTTGATATGATATGAATAGTAATGAATCTTGAAGCAAATCACAACAGCCCCAGAAAAAACATCGGGAACCCCAGGACCGAAAACCAATAATGGGGTCAGGAAGAGAAACGCGTTTCCAGCGAGATCCTGGAGTTGGTGTTCAGAGAAACTGCTTTCAGTTTCTTCATACAGAGATTGCCCCTGCATGAGCAAGCACTCTCGTCCAAGTATCATCCGCTGCCGTGTGAAACTCCATCCAATCGTTCGCGGCAGCACTATCGGGAAGTGCTGATCTCCTGTGCTGTAACGAGTGGCGGAGTGGTATACGTCACAGTAGTTGATGGGCTTTCCGAGCCGGTATTTCTCGTCGGCAGCGAAGCCCAGCACCTGTCATTGGTCATGAGTCATGACAGCAACCCAACGCTACTGCTACTTGCACAGGCTCTGATTCTAGCAAACATCTTCTTATGGTTTGATTAGCCCCCTTCCTTGAACAAATGAAAAAAAGGATCTCAATCATCCTCATCAACATCATCCTCATTCATCATCATGAATCATCATCATCGTCCTCATCATCATCATCATCATCATCATCATCATCGTCAGAGTCATGATCATTAATCATAAGTTTATGATTCATGACTTATGATTTATGATTTTTGATTTATGATTTATGAATCCATCATGAATCATTATCATCATCATCATCATCATCATCGTCTACATCATCATCATTGTCATCATCATCATCATCATCATCATCGAATCATCATCGTCATCATCATCATCATCATCATTCATCATCGCATCGCCAATCATTGCGCATTTGCGGCACTGCACATGAATCTTCAAAAAACACTATTAGACCCTACCCCTCCTCTTTCGCACGAGATGTCAAGACTTTGAACCACTTTGATGATGAAACCTCCTTGGGGATTTCAAGCGGCCACTGAATGTTTCCTGAGCCAAGGGCACACACACAAACACTTGGGGTAGCAAATGCTCATATCACATACGTTACGCACACCTTAAAAATGTTTCAACTCTTCTGCGTGGCAACGATTGACCTTGATTTGATTGTTTCCATTTTGGTATGCCCTATCTGGTCAGATCAAACATCTGGTCTGCCTTCTTGCCATGCACTTCCAAAAAAAAAATACATGAAATTTACATCATCAATCAATCTTCCCTCCTCGAAAGTTTTGGGCTAGATTCTCTTCCCAGCAATGTTCATGTGCATATTTATCCACGAAGTGCCTGATTCCTTTTCCTCCTTGGCCTCCTCCTTTGCCTGCAACTTGGACAAATAATCCACCACTGCCGGATGATCATCCGGAAGAAGGAACTTGTCCTCACCACAACGCTTGTCAGCGGTAAAACTGGCTGACCACCACTAGAAACATAACATATTCATATGACAACTGATGATGATGATTCGATGATGGTTCGATGATGATTCGATGATGATTCGATGATGATGACAGTTATGATGATGATGATGATGATGATGATGATGATGACTCAATGATGACGATGATGATGATAATTGATAATGATGATGAT
The DNA here is from genome assembly GCA_003297045.1 of Symbiodinium sp. clade C Y103. Lineage (NCBI taxonomy): Eukaryota > Dinophyceae > Suessiales > Symbiodiniaceae > Cladocopium > Cladocopium sp. clade C. The sequence goes on along the minus strand of BGPT01001663.1, from coordinate 146,477 downwards.
GAATGATGATGTCAATGTCAATGAGTCAATGAGTCAATGATGTCATATCATGTGTCCTCCTTGTGTCCAAATCCTGTCTATTATCCACCCAAGCTTCTGCCGGGGGCGCTTTGATGTACAATTTCCCCAGCAGCAATTTCACACTGTCGAAGAACTCAGCAGCATTGCTAGTCAGGGCATCTGATTGGGTATCTAAGCATACGATGTAGACTCGCTTCCTCGACTGGGGAAGCCCAAACCACATGGCGTCAAGAAGGAAGCTCTGAGCAGCGTAGCCAATCTCTCGGAGCATGTCCAAACAAATCTCCAGATTCGTTTTCCTGAGTCAGATTATAATATGATATGTGGTATGTGATGCCACATGAAGAAAGCATCGGGCTTTCCAAATTCAGGAAATGCAGGGAGAAGATATTAGTTTGAAAAAACTATAATCGAATCATATCATATCCATAAATCCATAAGTAAAGAATATAATATAAATTAATATAGTATAGTATAGTATATGATATGACATATGCAACACGTAGCTGTATAGTCTAGTAGTAGTAATACAGTTTACCTCTAACTCAGAACATCTCGGAATGGATGAATCATGTCAACCAAACCAAAGATCAACAATGAACCGTTCATGAGCCCACCCACCCATGATCATCGTCATTGCAGCATGAATCATTATCATTCTGTTTGTCATCAAGCAACCAATCATAAATGAATCATTCATTCATCCTTACAAACACCACCACCACCACAATTGTCATCGGCGTCATCGGCCATCATGACTAGTTGCGAAATCATTGTCTTTGTACATACTTGACTTGTTTAAACGATCAAAATCGAAACCATGGCTAGGGCTGGCTTGCTTTCTTGTGCCAAGAAACGTGTCTTTGTCAACTTCGCGGTCAATGCTCATCACATTTTCCAGCGCTGACCATTTTGGTCTGGAGGTTTTGAGAACATGAAGGCACGCTTCAAAGGTATCAACGGATGCGACTCTTGCCTCAAGTCAAAGGCGCTACAATGGCATGCAGCATGCTAATCAAAGGCTACAGTCTTGAAAATACTTCGTCGGCCCCTCTGACAGCAAGTACGTTACTCTTCTAAATGACGTGCTTTAGGCTACAACTTTTACTCTAGCACTATGACTTGACTTAGCTATTCACATCTATGTCTATGTCTATGTCTATGTTCACATGATACATGATTTACATGATACAGATACATGAGATATGTTATTATATGCAGTGCAGTCTCTCTTCTGAATCCACAACAGCCCATAAAAAGCGAACCTCTAGTGCAAGGCACATCCGGGTCGTTCTTCTGAGCCCTGTCCATCGCCGTCCCGTTCGCAGTACTGTAGCAATTCAACCTGCTGTAGCTCGTGCAACTAAATCCTGCCATGAAGCCGTCCAGATAAGGAATCTGGCACGAGCTGGTCTCATGAGTGGTGCAATACCTCTTGTCGTCGTCGTTCAGCAACAAAGCGTCCTGAGCGCAAAGAAAACTGCTACATGCGAAAGATTGGTGTGGTAAGGTGGATGGGCCCAAACAAATTCATCATATTATCATATTATGAAAGATTAAATAATTATCTATTATCATTATATAATTTTATATATTAGATTATTTTACTATTTTGCATCATGCTGTATTTTAGGCGGTTGCATCTACTTTATTGATTGTTTCATGATGGAAAATAATTTTATGTTTCATCCAATAGTTCGGGTTTTAGGTCGAATCTATATCAAAAAACGATCTGATAAAATATCAAAATTATATAATGAATGATATTAATAATTTATGATAGATTATGATTATGATATAATGATATGATATAAACAAAGCATTTCATATTATTGATACCTAAATATACATCAACATAGAAACTTAAAAAAAATCGGTGTGTATACTGTACTGTATACTGTATGCTGGATACTGTATAGCTGCAAATCATACCATATCGACGATATCATTATCGATTGTATCACTATCGGACTATCGGCTATCGGGGCATCATTGATCACATTCTTGGTTGCACCCGGATTTTCAGATTCCCATTCCCATTTCCTTTGTGCAAAGCAAGGAGCTTTGAACATGCAAAAGTGATCCCCAACGCCAGTGTGAGCCAGGCAAAAATCCGCCTTGAATTTCACGTTCTCAGAAGCAAAGAGCGGCTTCACCTAGAGAAGTGTTCAGCGGACTGATCAAAGTTCATATTCATATCATATCATATCATCATCTCAATATCACATCATCATATCATCATATCATCATAATCATATCATTATCATACGGATACGCATACATGCTGCATCTCATATGATATGTGATATGATATGTCATATGTCCATGCCAAAGTCTGGGCACGGGTCTTCAAACAATTGCCGCTGAGAGCTACGAAACCCTGGTGACAGGAGATCAAGTCAAAGTGAACAGTGAACAGTCCCAAGCACCTCAAAAGCTTCATGTCCACAAGGATGGACCAAGTAATTTTGGATGGCTTCGAGGCAGACTTCAAACCTCAATCACATTAGACTCTCGCTGGCGGCTGCTGGAAATCGAGTTTCCCAGGATTTGTTTTGGCTGGCCTCAACAAATATACGAATAGACTATTACTATTACAGACTAATAGACTTTGCGACAATCGAGGAACGCTCCAGTTCCACTGCAAATCGACCCCACTGGCATAGTATTTGGCTGGCTCCTCAAATTGTCCAACACAGACGACCCAGGAGTGCTGAAATGGTGCTTCATCAGCAAAGCCGCCATGACCTAATCAAGCGGCGGCGAATTTACATGGCATTCAAAAACTTTGACCCCCCATCAAACCAAAAACCAAACTGGAAACACAAGGTCAAGGTGTAGTTGTCCGTTTAGACAAAAGGACCAGACCACCAACTCACACGCCGAACCATGGCAAAGGTCAACAAATCAACTTAGGATAAGTCAAGGCGCCTTGGCAGTGCACCCTGTGAGATCGCCCAGATCTGGGTATTGCGACAGAGCTTTGGCCAAATGCAAATCAGCCTCTTCAAGCGATTGAGCGAGTTCGTCGGTGAGCTCTTGATCACCACTGGTGTCAGGACAACTTGGCATCCCGCCTCATGCAAGTGGGCACATCGTGCAAAACAAATAAACCAAAGGAATGACGGAACAATCAAATATTAAATCGGTTCCAATATCGTTTACTTGACTTATATGTATATGACTCGACTCATACTCATACAAAATCAAATCAAATCAAATCGTATCATATGCTTCGATATCGAAACATATCATTTCATCAAATCATATCATATCATTCATGTGACCAATCTAATTACTGATCATGTCATATCATCCGTCTCCGTATCATCTTTCGTATTCCATCCAGAGACATCCACATCCCCACAATGGTTCTCCAGACATAAGCAGAACCTAGGCACTCAGAAAGGTATCAACGTTCTCTTGCGAAAACTCATTCAGAGACTGTGATTGTGATGCCGATTGCTGCTCGCAGTCCCCACTCACTTTCTGCCGCTTTGCAGATGGCACTGACACCGACACCTCTGATTCCTTGGGAGCCTGCAGGGACTTGGATTGGATCTCAAGTGTACACTCATCCTTGGTCATCTCAAGTGAGAACTGTGAAGAATCATCATATGCATATGGGTCCAATATGCCAGCCCTGCACTCCATGGGCTCTTTTGGTGACTTTGCCAAACGGAATCTACGTTTCATCGATTTTGCTTTAAGAATCATGTCGCTTTCAAAGCGTTTTTGCCTTTGTCTCTTCCTAGGCTGAACTGCGCTTCTAAGTTGATCCTGTTCATCTTGGTTCAGTGCCAGAATGGAAAACAGGGACTGATGGCCGTTTTTTCGTGCAGTAGAAAATTCTATGTCCATGACAACTTGCGCCTCACTTCTCGCAAGCGCTGCAAGCAAAGGTTCATTCTTGGTGTCTGAAGGCAAGCCTTTGCTAGGCACAGGAATCTCTGGAGAAGAAGCCTCACCTGAACCCTTCTTGGCACGCAAGCCCCTCGTCATGGAAAGAAACTCCAGGAAGTCTTTCAACTCTAGCTCAGCATCGTTGTTTCCAAACTCCTCCAAGTCTTCCATCTCCAGCCCCACGCTTGAAACCATGTACTCCTTGAACTCAGAGAACAGGGAATGCTCCTTGCATTTCTCAATCGCTTCGTCCACAGCTTCACAGGAAAGTTCGTCAACGTCATCCTTTGTCATCTCGTCCAGGGATTTCGTCACAGGGTTGCCTGATGGCTTCAAAGACTCATCATCAGGCTTACTCAAAGGATTGTCGCTTCCATCCAAGCCCCTCAAAGGTAGAAGATGGTCAATCTTCAAAGGGTCTGAGTGTTTGAGCTTCAGAAAGGAATTGAAATCCTCAAGGTCTCTAACCGGGTCACTCCCTTTTCCGAAACTCCAAGTTGGTTCACGCTGAAACTGATCCTTGTGAGTAGTCAGGTAGTCCTTGAAGTCATTGAACATGTAGTGCTGACATGCGGTGGTCACGGCCAACACCAAATCATTTTCCATCGATCCCATGAGAGTTGATCTTGATGCTGCGAGGGCACCCTGTTCAGCCTGAGCTTTGGTGAGATCCAGGGGAGGCTCATTGGATTCCACCAGGAACTTGTTGAAAGTCAACAGGTCATCCAAAGCGTCCGTAAGAGGAAGGCCGAAATTGTACTGGTAGTCTGAAAGATCGTGCTTTTCTGCATGCAAGGCATGGATGTGGTCCAGGAAGGCCTGGAAATGCTTGTGGCTTAGTGCCATGTCAATTGCCGCAAGTGTCTCTGGAACTCTCTGCTCAGCAACCCCTAGAGGGCTGACGTTCTGGTTCTCGGGCTCAGCCATGTCCAAAGTAGCTGGAACAGTGTCTGCGTCCATGGCAGCCTCAGCAACCCCTGCAGGGCTGCTGTTCTGGTTCTCCGGCTCAGCCATGTCCAAAGTAGCTGGAGCAGTGTCTGCGTCCATGGCAGCCTCAGCAACCGCAGGGCTGCCGTTCTGGTTCTCGGGCTCAGCCATATCCAAAGTAGCTCGAGCAGCGTCTGCCTCCATGGCAGCCTCAGCAACCTCGTTTTCGCCCTCGCCAAGATTGGTCTCCACAGTAGACCTGGAAGAGGGGTGAGGCGTCTCAAAGCTGGAAGCACTGCCGGCATCAGACTCTGGGGCATGTGGCTCCTGGTCCTCGCCTGGAAATGCAAGTTTCCTTGGCATTGTAGGCCCAAAAGGTTTTGCCCTTTGAGACAGGGAAACTCAGCTGAAATGCCGTGCAATCTTCATGGGACAGGCAAGCATTGACCCTCTCCCATTGACGCTTGAAGAATTGCTCACTTCTGCTACTGTAGTATGCGCGAGATTCCTTGGTCACCACCTCCTTCCAAGACTCATAGGAAGCAAAGGAGGACGGTTTCAACAACCCTTGTTTCGGAGTGACTGGAGATTTCGGGGCGTTCTTCCTGGGCACTTTCGAAGGTGGCCCCATGTCACCTGCCGCTCTGATCTTCTTGGGAGCCATTGGTGCTCTGGTGCTGCGGCCCACTCTCCCAAAGAGTGGTGGCAAAAAGCACACAAAGCAAAAACAAATCTTGTCTCCTTTTGAGCAAGAAAAAGACGCACTATACATCGGATATGTCAAAGTCAGTGGCAAGTGTTTCCGAAGTGTCGTGAGCTGCCGTGAAAAGATGAAGCCCTAATGCTGATCAGTGACAAGATGACAGCAGCAGTCAGTGGATAACTGATAATTTCAAATGGAACTGATTGCCGTGCCATCGACATGCAAATGCAGGCTCCGAGTCGACAATCGGCACAAGCGCACAAATCATGGCTACATGATTTCATCAAAACAAATCATTTCATATCATGTCATATCCGAAGCAAATCATTTCATCAAAAATCATCATGGAATAGTTTTCAGCCTTGAATACTGCATCCTCTATAGGGTAAGCATTTTTCACGGCTTGAGCGGGCTCAAGAAGTTTCTGCCCCCCTTCAACCCAGGTGGGACTCTTCTATGGAACGTAACTTAACGGCATGTGGATGCCGGATGCCACTCGAATCTCTGATTCGGCTGGCCGTGGTCTCTAGAAAAGAAACTTAGCAATTCAACCTGCTGCTGCCAGAAAGCATTGGCAAGCCTCCAGATCGGTCATATCATATGAGATCACGGATTGGCTTTGCGAGAACGCGACCTCTCGCGCGTTTTTGCGGCAGCAGCAGCCTTGATCTTTTTGAGCAAGGCATTCATGTCATTTTTCACTGAATCAGGTAGTTCAACAGATTTCTCAAGGGCAAACGCAAGTGTTTTCTCGATAGCACCCTCCAAGGCATGCGAGCAATTCGCGGCCGCTTTGGAAGTGAGAATCCGAAGGCATGTTGTAAGGCACGAAATCCTTGTGAAAGATTCTAACTCTTTCTTGTCCTGATCAATGTCCTTGAGCATGGCTGTGATGGGAACTTGGAACTCCTTGCTCTGTTCCTCGGCCTTCTGGAAAGAAGCTGTCAAGGAATCCACTACTTGAGAAATGGTGGCATGTCGATTCCCAGACATCATGGCTTCCAAAAACGATTTGTCAGCCCCTGCCACCCCTTCCTTGAACTCTGGTAAGGGTTCCAAAGCCTTGACCTTGGCAATATTCTTGGAAACCGATTCCGTCAGAACTGCCACGCTCTTCTGGAAGACATTGGTCATGTTTCGCCACAAACGATCCTAGCAACTTGGGGTACAGGGACAGGATTTTATCTGGTGCTTCCTATACGGCATATAATTTTATATATAATATGATAGATAGATAGATGATAATATAATTGATATGTGATAACATGATGAATAAAGAATAATTCAGAAACCTTCATAGATATGATATGATACAATGATATATTATATTATCTATTTATATCATATATAATATATTTATATATATATATATATAATTATATTATATAATTGTATATATATATATATTATATAATATATTATATATTTAAAAAAATATAAATAAATATACTGTATCCTGTATATTGTCTGTATAAAATATAGGCGGCATAGGCTTTGCAATTCTGTACTGGCGACTCAAGAAATACCGGACCCTGAGCTCCCACATATCTCTGAGTACCAAGTTTCAAAGCACCCTGCCAAATCTTCGGCAGAAATCGCCGCTTCTTCACTTCCCGAACTTTTCCACAACGTCCGCCACAGGATCTGCGATGAAAGCCTTGTCGACAGGCGGTTGTATTGAATTCTGGACACCTTTGAATGAAGGGCTGTGTCAATGTGACTAGTGACTAGTATGCGAAACAGTCTGAAGGAGTACAATAACTTGATAACTTGATACAAGAAGCTTCACCTTTTCCTCCGGGAAGGTCAAGCTGCACTCCAGTCCCGTATCCTTGGCCTGCAAATCTAGGTCCTGGAACATCTTGAGTAGAGATCCGGCTGACTTTGGAGTCTCAGACGAGAGCAATTCTGTTTCAGCAAACATGATCAGGCTGCTCAGAAACACTGACGCAAATTTCATCTGATCTTTTGGCTCTGAATCAGTGAGCCCTGTCAGCAAAAGATTGGCATCTGACATTTTCTCACTAGATCCCTTCAGAAATTCGATTTCAAACTCGGCTCTCTTCACAACCCGGGTAGCCACGTCAATTGGGTGACTGACGGTATCCTTCCACACTTTGTGGCAAACCTCATCAACGAGATCGTTCAACAGGAGACGCATTGCCTCAGTGGTTTCGAAGAGGTCTGGAAAGGAACACCTCAGTTTGTGAATGGACGCGTTCCATCCGGAGAACTCCTGGCAAAAGCTCAAAGCCACAGCTCGCACTTGGTCCAAGTTATCCCTTGGTACCCTCAGAAGCTTGTCGGTGCTCTCTGCTACCCCTTCCATTGCTTTGTAGAACGCATTGAGATCCGATACCTTGTTGACTGGACAACCTAAGATCTTCTCTGAAAGAGGATTCATTCCACACACTGCAAACCCAGGAGGTCTTGACACTATCTTGGTAGATTCCAAGGTTTTGTTTTGGGTCTGAATCCATGGAACTGCCTCCTGCTGGCAATGGTGTTCAACAATCTTGTCAGCAAACCCTTGAACGGCTTGCCTTGCATTTGCCAAGGCTTTCTGGCATGCTGGGTCATCTGAGGGGACCCTTGGGACCACAGTCTTCAAAGAGGAAATCTCAGACGCAAATTTTTGGAAGGCATCATCCGGCTTCAAGCTAGGGAGGGCAAGTGTGTGGGTTTCACATCTCTGACAGATCTCGGAAAGTTCTGTGGATGTCTTCAACAAATGAGCTTTTCCCTGGCTATTCTGTTCTGCCAATTGAATCAATTTCTTGCCCTGGGGAATTGCTTTGAATGAAGCAACCACGGGAGTGGTATCATTCTTGACATTGGAAAGGGCATCATCCACTTCCCCCGGTGTGTGCTCAGTACACGCTGAGATGGCTTGCAACCATCCAAACTTGACCCTCTCTGCCTCCACCGGAAAGCTATGGATCATGACTTCAACGAACTTCCTGAACGGAATCATGAAATCCGGCACAGGAGAAGCAATGGTCACCTAAGCGGTCAAGCCCCAACAGTGGAGAGTTACATTACATATTCAACATATGTAACATATAACATATAATATGATATGAAATGATAAGTTATTGATAAAATTTATATGCAAGTATTGTATATTACAATATTAAATTATATTATATTAATATAGTAATATGGTAATAGGACGACAGTGTGACTCTATGACCTCAACTACTGGGCAAACCTCTGTGATGTCTCTGAATTGAAAACATAAACCAATTCAGAAATGCCAAAGCAAGCCACATTAAGAAGGGAGAAGGTCAGGGTAAAAAAGACAGAATTTTCCCCACGCTTGATAAAACGAGAGTTACATCCAACCCACTGATGCTAAAAAGTCACTTTCTCAGCTGGAATGGTCTTCAGCAGTTTCTGAAGTATGAGGGTCATTTGCTGCATGGCAAAGGCATTGCGATTGAACTTGTTGCTTTCAGGGATATTGCTGACATATGCAAATGACTCGTTCATCATGTTGCCCCACCTTTCATGTTTCATGTCCTCCTGCCACAGCATGCAGGCAAGTCGTTTCATAGCTTCGGGACCCAAAGAACATTCAGGGTATGACCCCTTGATTTGGTTGATCTTCTCAACACACTCATCCGCTGGCATAGGTCCGTTTTTGAATGTTTTGATGACACTCATGTAATCCTCAACCATGGTTGAAACTTCATCGGCTTGCTCAAGAGGAAGCTCTTTGTTCTCCTCACTCCGTCGCCTCAAAGTGCGCCTTCGCGAAGTGACTTTTCTCTGAACATCACCTAGCTCTTTGATCAACTCTGAAACAGCAGACCTGAACTCCGCATCTCCCTCAGGCGGATTGAAGTCAAACAGTTTCAACACAGAGCCTTTGGTCTCGTCATACCAGGTCTTGTCGTTTGCAAGCATAGAACTGGTATCTTGGTTGCTACCGCTACCCTTTGAGTTCCCGTTATTCTTGGTATTGGGGTCCAGATTCTCAACATTCACCTTTCTCCTTTTGCGGGTTGACCCATTCTCCTCCGGCTCGTCCTTCACCTGTTTGACGCCCTTGGTCTTCGCCTTGGCCTTGGCTTTAGGCCTTGCCTCCGCTGAAGGGGCCAGAACTGGAGTTGCACGCATCCTCAACGCCTCAAAAGAGGACATAGGGGCATCGTCCTGGAAACCTGCATCCTCAACCTTAGGACCTCCTTCATTGTTCGGGACAGGAGGAAGAGACTTCATGGGTGGACATGATGCATCAGGAATGGATCCGGATGATGGTTTGCCAAAGTCATCGCCAAGAAGGTCATCCAATTCTTTTGAAAGTCCAGACATCCCAAGGTAGGCACAAGCTTTGTCCATGTTGGGTTCATTGACAACTCCCTTGGAATTGGATTGGTTCAGCAACAATGAAGTGGTCTTCCGTTCCGCTTCATCAAAAACCCCTTCTGCCAACAAGGGATCCTCTGTGGTAAGGAGCGCAGTGTTCCTCTAGGGTTCAGCAAAGAAATTCCAAAAGAACACCTTTGCGACAAAACAGAAACAAGGTAAACACCGCATTTTGTTGGTTAACAACCCATCCTCTTCACAGCAACTGAGGACTCCCCTTCCATTTTGTAAATGCCTCTCATTCCATCCTCCCAAGCCACGCTCCACACCCTTCCACAGCAAACAACCTGGGCTGGGTCGGAATCCCGGACAGTGGCATAGACAATACAGCTATGGCCCTGGCATAGTCAGAATAAAGTACTATGAATTGTGTTATGATGAGTGGCGCACATTATCAGAAACAAATAGATATTTCTTTTGTATTATTTATTTTCTATCGTAATAAAATGTAACACTTATATATATATGATATATGATATGCCCTCGGTGTGGTCCAGTTCAAGTCAGTACTGGCTGTAGTGACAATGGTCCAGTTGGGCACAGTTTCAAATCAGATTTGTTCCACCGAAACAAAACATGTTCCTTAAGGAGGCTAGAACAAGTAACTCCACAAAGAGTAGAACCCTGGAACTTCTTGTACACAAGTTCATGATCTTGTGGTGGGTGACTCATCATTTCCGTATAAGTTGCTACCTCCACAAAGAATTGCAAGGGTGCGGTGAGTTTCTCCTTGGACTCCTCTTCCGTTGTCAAGTACCTCAGGCGGAAAACAATGACTTGAGCATCAAAGAATCATGAAATCAGGAGAACAATATGATTCATGATAATATGTTTGTTCTTCCTTGTGTGGATATGGTATGACACAGCCATGGCCAGGCCATATAATAAGATAAAATGTGATTTGATATGAATGGATGATATTACATTAACACCCCATAAATGTATGTATGAGTATCAGTATGAGTATTAGAACAGTTCCAAGTGACTGGCACGGTCCCAGCTGATCAGCGTTCCGAATTCGAATGCTGGGGTTGACCTTCTTCTTCTCAATCAAGTTGTCGCGCTGCCTGTTCCACCTTAGGAAACAACAGCCATCGGGATACAGCCATGCCATGTTTGATAAGAGTGGAACATCATAGAAGAATCATCATGAATTAGAATAACTATGAATTATTATAATTCATAATTCATAATCCCAATTCTAATCATAATTCAAAGCGCTGATCATCAAAACAACAAAGAGTCAATTTACTGAATAGTCAGTAAACAAACAGTCCACCCTACATTCCAAGAGGATATTTAGCCACCAGTGGAGACAAACCCTTGCCTAAGTTATTAGTAGGTTTCCTTTTTGAAGTCAACTCTGCTTGATGTGCTTGATTGTTGATACGGACTGAATATCACTATCACGTCGTATAATTTCGAACACAAGAAAACGTGAGAGAAGGTGGGAAGAGATGAGAGGAGTTCAGAAGGTTGAGGGGAAATGATGATGGGAAGACTGAAGCAAGATGATGACGAATGCGCTGAGATTAGTTGCGAAGATGTGATTCTTCGCGCCAGCTCCTATAGAACTTTTGTTTCGATCATAGTCATAGTCATAGTCTTGAGTCTTGAGTCTTAAACTTAGGCTGCCTATTCTTTTGGAAACTTCCGCAAAAGCCTTGTGCGGTTTTTCACTTGTATCGAATCCTGTCAAGTCATATTATTGTGAGGCGAGGCTCGAGTGCAATGCCGTGGGATTAGTCTTGAAGTGCTGGCTGCATCTGCGGAGGTTTCCAACCTTGACGTCCCAGCCTCCGCATGAATGCACCTCAGCATTCATGATAGTCAGGAAGATGTTTGGCAAAATGGCTGCCACTGTTGCTTGTAACAACAAAGTACACTTCAGTATCACTGGATTCATGACTGGTGACTCATGACATCAGAAACCCTTCTGTCCTGTCATGCCCGATGTCGCAAACTCTGAGCCTTAATGGCCTTAATTAAATAGCCAGGAAGCGTTGGCGCAGATCAAGCAAATGCACCCCACAGGGCACTCTCTGGTTCCACGCATCCACGGAATCAGCGGCCACCATTTGTCATTGTTGACATCCGCTGGTCTAAAAGGCGCAGCTTCTGTGCTCCAAACGCCGCAAAATTGGCAGCGCAGGCATATATAAGTTGGGGGCTTGACAAACCCTGGTGGTGGGTCAGGGGCTGCCGCCATGATCACTGAAGCAATTCTCAGCGAAACTGTCTTTCAACTACCTAAACTCAGAACTAAAATCGCTCCGATCAATGCAGTGCACATTCCAGCACAAATTTTGAACACCGGACAGTCCTCACGACCTGCTCTGTGAATCATTGAGACATGTGACATGTAGTCCAGTCCTTTAGTATGCAAGAAACTCAGGGTGAGCAATGGCAACGGCCCCAATACAAAAGTGACCTAACTCACACTCACAAAGATTCTGCACACATCTAATCTAATGTAACCACTGCCACTGTATGTATTGCAACTACAACTAACTCGTTCATACACACGTTCACACGTCCGTTCGGTCGTACGTANTGCACACATCTAATCTAATGTAACCACTGCCACTGTATGTATTGCAACTACAACTAACTCGTTCATACACACGTTCACACGTCCGTTCGGTCGTACGTACGCACGTTCACACGTCCGTTCGGTCGTACGTACGCACGTTCGCACGTCCGTTCGGTCGTACGTACGCACGTTCACACGTCCGTTCGGTCGTACGTACGCACGTTCGCACGTCCGTTCGGTCGTACGTACGCACGTTCACATGTCCGTTCGGTCGTACGTACGCACGTTCACATGTCCGTTCGGTCGTACGTANGACCCAAGTCCCGAATACTACTTTAGTATTCGTCCGACTGTACGACCGAACGTGCGTACGACCGAACGTGCGGAGCGTACGTGCGTGCGTACGTGCGTGTGTACGTGCGTACGTACGCGCGTACGTGCGTGCGTACGTGCGTGCGTACGTGCGTACGTGCGTGCGTACGTGCGTGCGGACGTGCGTACGTGCGTGCGTACGTGCGTACGTGCGTGCGTACGTGCGTGCGTACGTGCGTGCGCACGTTCGGTCGTACAGAAATAAGGTCGCATTTAGAGCCTCATGAGGCTCTAAATGCGGCCTTATTTCTGTACGACCGAACGTGCGCACGACAGATCTACAAAAGGTAGGACTGTAGGACGCTTCATGAACAGTGGCAGTGGTTTAATAAACATGGGCCAATGGGGGAACCCCTTACTGCAAAGATTCTAGGTTCAGATACCAGTCAACCAGTCACTAGTCAGTATTGCTACATTTCAGCACTCATGCAAATGATTCAACCTGGATTCAGACTGACGTCCTTTTTTCACATGCTAAACTTCCCTTCCCCAAAGCTGGTTCTTTGCGATTGCTCGCATCCATGGTCGCCTTGCAAAGAAATTGCAGCAGCTGCGAATTAGGCCACCATTGCCTTAGTGAAAGCATTGCACCACAGGACCAGGATTCTGATTCATGCACCGGTATGGATGCATGTAAAAAATGAAATAGATAATGGCAGAGAGATAATGGCAGAGAGATACTATTTTTTAAAAAACAATTCATCATTCAGATTCATCATATCAAAAATAGTATCGAATGAAGGCCCTTGATCAATCTTCAGATTCTTTTTCGGAAAGCACATAGTCACATAGCCACATAGCATATTAGCAGCAATATTTTCATCATTACCACAGCAAAGTTCGCTGAATCAGTATGAATTTATGGACCATGTTGCAGCACGGTGCAATACTATGTCGTTTGTCATTGATGGTACTGTGTCAATGTACAAGAGCAGGAAAACAAATGTCCATTGTGAGGGGGGTTGAACCAAAATGGTGGTTCCAACCCCTTCTCAGATTCCAAAAAAAAAGATTTGGCTCTGCCAGTTTCAAAAAAGGAGTTTGGAACCCCCATCATTGCTGAGACCCCCATTCAAGGAGAAGCTCTTGTGGGAAATTCTGAAATTCTACCATAGCTGAATGCTTGTTTCTCAACAAGTGGACAAGAAGCTAAGTATTGCCTTTTGTGACCCAAATGATCTGCCCGCTGAGGAAACTGTCGTCTCCCTTGATAAAGCCACAGCATCAGCCGGTCTCGCCAACCGGGGTTGTTTGCAAACGCCTTGGCTGTCTTCAAGACCGAACAGTCTCGGTGGTAATGGCACTTGCAAGCAATCGAATGCCCAGGCTTGCCAACCTTCATCTCCGTGATACGACCTTGGGGGGTGACAACTAAGTTGAGGATTGAGGATAAGAAACGAATTCTACTTTCTTGGGCAGTTGCAGATGCCACACCAAAACACCCACAAATGGAATAGCATAACATGGCATAGCAAAACATAGCCTGCCTTACTAGACCACCAGGGCATTACTGAAACCAAGACTATACTGTCTATACTGCCCTATACCGTACCCCTAACCAGCCAAGGCCAAGATACCCAGATATACTGTGGGGCCCCCAACAAACTCTTGCTCCCAGACATAACCCTCATCATCTTGGTAATATGGCGGGTCCCTTGGTGTTTGTCCAGGAAGTTCTGGGGCAGGGGCACCATCGTCACCCGAACCCATTGGATCTGCTGCATCTGCTGCATCTGCTGCATCTGCTGCGGCTGGCTCATCCTCTGCAATGCGAATCTCCGGCCTAGCCGATGCCTGCATGCAGTGGCCATTGGCAAGACAAAATGGAGATACCGGATCCAGAACTGAAACCTTTTTCTTAGGCACATCATAACTTTTGTATCTATAGGTAATAAGTAATAAGTTATAAGTTATAAGTTATAATTATAATAATACTATTTAATATAGTATATCATATCTTATCTTGTACAATATATTGTCATATATCATATAATATATCCTATTATTTCTCATCTTATGGATTCGTAGACTTTAGACAGACTATAGACTGACTATACAATATTAGTCTGTATAATGTCAATTATAAGCTGCCAAACATAAACTTGTCTTTTAGAAATGGACGTTGAAAAATTCTAGCATGTTTCATGTCAGTCTGGTTCGCCTTTCGCTTCTTTGCAGGTCCAGAGGCCACATCTGGAGGGACAGACTCCAAATCAAAGCTGCAAACAGACATGTGCCCCAAGCGCCGTTCCCGAGCAATCAGCCACTCCCGATGAATACCTTCAAGCTCGGGGTCAACTGGTGGCACTTCGTCCTTTGGAAGACGTCCTGATAGTACCGCACATGGCGGTGGCGGAAGTTTCAATGTCATGTCATGTCTGTATAAAAAAATCAAATATAATATATATATTATATATATATATATAGTCTAGTATAAATATAAATATAAATAGAAATATAAATATAAATAAACATAGAACTCCACAAGGCGGCGGCGGAAGTTTCAACGTCCGTATCCAAAAAAAGGTGCCGCACAAGATCGTGACGGAAGCTTCAACGTCCGTGTCAAGAAAAAGGTGCCTGATAAGGCGGCAGAAGTTTCAATGTCCGTAACTTAAACGAAGCAAAAACAATAAAAAATAAAAACAAAGAAAAGCGCCGCACAAGGCGGCGGCTAAAGTTTCAACGGCAGTAACAAAAAAACAAACGTTGTTTGACTATTGACTATCGACTGACTATCTATATATAATCTAAAATGTAGTCTCAGTATATGATATAACAGATGATTCATATGATTGTTATTATGATTACCTATGATTCGATTCTATGATAGAAGTTCTGGATCAGAGTCTTCGCTGCGAGTAACACTCCCAAGACAGAAACAAGTCCATCATTGATGCGTGACTGAATTCCAAGCTGAAAAGATATGTATAATTTCCAACTGGACTGGACTACGCTAACCAGCTGCATTTCGCAAACAGAAGGGGACACCCCGAATAGATCTCCAGATAGATTCCTGTCCCTCGCGAACAACCTACTGAAAGATCACACGCAAACTTTAAAGATTGACAAGCTTCCAGCCGAATCCTGCGGCACCTTGTCAGCAGCAGAAGGTTTCTTCTGTTGCTTTTTTGCGCCCGGTGTTTTCCCTGCTTTTCCGGTGCTCCCATGAATCAAACTGTCCACCATGGAACAAACATCCTTCAAATCATCTTCCAACACGGTGTCATCCGCATCTTCGTCATTTGAGCCTTCATCGTCATCTTGTTGGTCTGTGAGAACCAAATCAACCCATCTCAAATCATCGACAAGAAGCAATGTTGTCATTGGAGTATTTGATCTGACCTTGTAAGGTGGATTGAAACAATATTCAGCATGCCCACCTGCATGATTGGGCTTCAGTTCACACATGGAAGCTGCCATTGAATCACGAGAGCAAAAGTTGAAGAGGTAGTAGCTTGAACCGTGTATCTGGAAAGTATGTAACTTCACTTCACTGCCTTTCCCAACACCAGTTGAAAGTTTCAGGACAATCCCAGCAGTCCACAAAGGTTTGAAAGTCATGAAGGTCAGGATCCACCCCCTCACACCCAGCACATCACCATCGGGAGATACCCAGCGCGCCAGAAGGAGAGGGTGCCTGATGTCCCTAGTAATGCTCTTCTTCATGGCATTGTATGCAGGCTTCATACTTCGACAAACATTGTTGAAAAGATTTTTCGAGGATGTGAACAGAAGTCCATCCGCACCAAACATGCCTGCTTCCTTGCAAAATCCATCACGGCAAGGAATGTGAGGTTTGATGCGTGGGGGTTCAACAGCGCCAGAAGCAACCACTTCTGAATGATCTGACCTCCATTCTGCGCACAGATTCTTTATGAAATGCTTCTGGCAAGCGCAAGCTGAGAACAATTTGTCAGAAATGGGGTAAGCTTCATCTCCCATGCCACAAATGCCAATCCCACTGTCACACTTTTCTTTCCCAACATGACCATGACCAGAGTTGCCAGCCCCACCACGTTCCCCTGCGTCCAAAGAATCAGAGGAGTTGCACTTGCCGCTTGATCTTTGCAGTTCTGCACGGTTCTTCAGTTCCAGCTTGTCGCAGGTGTTGTCCTCAGAAGGATACAGGATACAGGACCCATAAAAAATACAAAGAAAAGAGGCTGGAATGTTTTAAGCTTTCAATGGCAGAGTCAAATCCTATACATGCGTATTCATGCTGCTGCACAATACCTTGAAACACCTTTTACAGCCTGTACTGCCCATACCTTGACACGTTTGATTTGATTTGGTCAAATTATCTGGATAATTAGTGGCATGACATGACAACGGTCAATGTCTATAAGGGCAATGTGGCAATGTTACAACGTTGGATCATCATTCAATGCTAACCAGAGTATGCCCAAGCATCTGCCCAAGATCTCCGAGCAATGGCCATAGTCCGGTTTTGAAAGTCCATCTTGCTTTCGGTCGGCTCTTGGGTAGTGGTTCGACGCACTGCAGCCACATGTTCAAAAAAACCCCAATTTCCGCGTGGTTTCTTCTTTTCTGAAGATTCCCCATTCTCTTCAGACAAAGATTTAATGGCAGCAATACAGTCACTACCCCGCAAACCTTTCTTTCTTCTTTTTTGGCCCTCACCCATCCTGTCCAATTCCGCATTGATGTCTGCAATTGCTAAAGGCACATTCCCCTCCCCATCTTCCTTGTCATCATCACTATCCTCATTGCCCCGTCCCTCCGGCCCATCTGCAAGTGCCATAACAATTGATGGGTTCCATGGCGGAGGCTCCAATTGGTTCAAGATGCCGGGATCTGGAGAATTCTGTTCCAAGTCACGCTGGCGCACACTGGAAGACCCTGAGAGATGTCGAACATGGGCGTGTTTGAGTTCTGCCAGAATGTGTTTGGCGCAGTTTGAAGTCAAGTTCACAGGTTTTCCTGTCAGGGGTTGCTTGTACTGGACCAACCAGCCTGTGACATAACTATTTGTGAGCCTAGTCTAATAGTCTAGCCTATGGTCTCTTGTCTTTGAACACAGCACTATTCTATGATTTGTGGCTACACTGAAAAAAGTCTCAAAAGCATAGAATATATAGATGTACGGTGTGAATGCTTATGTACTGACTACTGGGTGAATAAAAATGAAAACAATACCGACAATACCTTTTCCCTTTTTATTTCTATTTAAGTATCAGAGTATCAACCCCCCAGAGAGAAAGCGGTTAGTTTTGACCCTAAATATCCTCGAGCACATCTAGCTGCACTTGCTGCTCTTGCAAAATTGTTCTCAATCTCACTGTTTGTTGCTTTCTGGTGGCTCAAATGCACCAAAACTGGACGAAACTCCCCATCAAGCTGACTTGCGTCAGTACATTTGTTCCTCAAGCGTCCGGCAAACCATTCATCAAGGCAACATTTTCTGGCAAGCATAAAATCCTCAGTGATTGCATCCCTTTCCGCTGTTTCCAGTCGGTCGTCTACTAATGCAGCCAGCTTCCAAGGAAACGCGCTGTATGGGGAAATCATCCGGTTCCAAACACACGTGGCGACATGGAGGGTGCAAAAGAACAGAAGTCCTAGGCAAAGCGGCTCATCAGCTGGATCATGTTCCCGGCTGTCAAGTCCGCTGCCCCACAAACCTGAAGGCAACAACCACCCAGACAACCGAGACGACAATCGTCAGCGAGAGCATTCAGTAAATCTAAACAAGTCAGATACAAGTCTACACTGATATATATATATATATATATCAAATGACATAGTATATATTAAAATATCATATTTATATATTATATATATAATTTATATATATATATATTATATTATATATATATTGTAAGAGTATAAATTTTATTTATATAATTATAATATAAAGTAACACAGTAATACAAATTTAAAGATCATTCCAAAAGCAGATACAATACGAATTAACTATTGATCATTATCCCCGAAACCAGGAACGCTGTGCAATGTACCAGCGGCAAGCCTGACAAGAAAAAACTAGTTACATTTGCAGAGAGGCTGAAACGTAACCACAAATATTGATCCTGGTGAAGGAACAAACTCTGTGTGCGTCAACCCAAGCGCATCCAAGAAGCCATCAAAGAGACCAAGTGGCCCTTGCAACCCCAGCTTCAGAATTTGGACGGCTTCGCTGACAGCACGCACTGCAGGACTGAAGCGTGGTGTCACAAGGTTCACTAGAGGTCGTTTCTGGGAGTCCTTGTGCAGCCAAGATCTCTCATGCTGATTCTGCAGAAGCCAAGCGGAAAGGTGAATTGTTGGGAGAGTAGATACTACTGCGACAAGAACTTCTGTTACAGTTTCCTCTCTTTCAAGCCACAGGCATGATTTCTCTGACCGAACACCTTGGACTTTCACCACTGGGATTTCAGAGGCTGTAAATGATGCTGATGCAGCCTCTTCGGGTTTCTGGGATAGTACCAAGGCATCTTCCTCACCTCCCGCCAAATCACGAAGAATTCCATTCAACAGCATCTGCAGCGTCCCCTTGGAGTCTCCAGATTCACGCCCCTTTCGCCGGAACATGGCCAAGAAGCTGGCCTGGAAGATGCCATGGCAAACTAAGCCAGGCCTCAGTGAAAAAGCGGAATGGTTCCTCCCTGTCAGCCATTTCCAGATCTAATCATATCCTGTAGTGTTAGGACATGCTAGTGCATGTCACAGCACATCGAACAAAACAGTATCAGTGACATTGTCGAATCATTATCATTTATCATATCATCACATGACATGATATCAAATCTCTGTAGCACCTGCTTCTGCTAGTTACAGACTTGAAGTGTATGGACCGGCACACAACAAATTATAAAGCATATGCGACATCTCATATAACATATCATAATTCATAATTATCATTTGCTCACGCATCGAATCATCTGAATCACAAATCATATGTCATATCATCAAAATAACAATATGATAATATGATCTACAAACATAATAACTATATAATAATTGTAAAATATTTATATATATTTATATATGAGTAATATAATACAATGTTTTGTAACTTGAATGGAAACTGAATTTGTTATCATGTCATATCATAACCTCCCAAAACAAATCCAAAACAGAATAGATTGGACAGAATGAAGCGCAACAGATCCAAAACAAAGAACAACCCTACTTATAATCATCCCTTTGCCCTACAACCAATGCAGTTTGCCGCAGCAAAGCTTGACATTGGCATTGGCGCAAGGGATGATTCTGTGACGGGTAAGAGGCACAAGTACCACATGGCTGTCTTCCAGCATTTTGTCCACCTTGAAAGGGCGGGTATCGGTGGTCTACCGAACAGTATTACCTCCACAAACAGTGAGGCTGCAAGGTCGGCCAAATTGCTCCTTGATGCCCCACCGCAGGCACAAAAGACAGAACAATGGTGTTTGATCTCACGGTTGTTTCTCCAGTCCGAATTGAACACATTCAGGAACAGAGCAATGCGATCCCTTCTCCTCTTTTTCAAATCCCCTGGCTCATGTGTGTTGTCCCACTGCATCAAGGACATGTTCATGATTTCGGTGGCAAACTTTCGGGCAGAAGGGTCTGGGGGATCATAAACTATGACAAGCCGGCTTTTGATCACTGCAATGGCCGAGAGCATCAAATCCATGAACGTCTGTCCGAATGTGATCACGTTGGACAAGCAGAACCTAGGAAGGAAGGGGGACAAGGTGGAACCAAATAACGTCACATCGCTATAGAGACACTCATGAAATTAGTATGTTGGAATCACGAATCATGAGTCATCAGAAATAAGCACGTGTTTTTCAATACAATGGTATGTCCATGGTAGTAAACATATCATGCATTCAACATTTCTGAAAGTTGACATTTTGAATCAAAGATTTTGACTATGGTGTTGATTGAATAAAGACTCTGATTCTAGCTGTGACATGACCCTTACCAAAAACAGAACCTGAACCTTTTCAATTCATGACCTATGAATCCGACTCAATTGACAAAAGAATTTGAAAAAATACTTGACTGATGGACCCCTTGCAATATTAACAAACTTTGGTGATAACTATGACTACGACTATGAATCTGACTATGACTCTGACTATGACTCTGGCTATGACTATGACTATGACTATAACCGAACCGATAACCAACAACCCTGCCTCCGGTGTACGCCAAGCTGCATGGGATTGATTCCAAGTCCTCTCCACACCCCTTGCACGCAATGATTTGCCTCGTGCCTTGAAGGAGTCAGGCAGGCTAAGTTTCTGCAAGGGTCACGTTTATGCAAGTCGGCTTCAGAACGAAAATGCAATCCCATGCTTTAGGGATCATGCAACAGTAAATATAATTTATATTAAATTATATCATATCTTATATCATGTTATTGTTGTTCATTGGTGTTTCTTTTTGAATTATGAAAAATAATTTGATTTCAAAAAATGATTCATAGCCGTAGCCTAAGCTAGCATATACTGTATGTTTGGCTTTGGCTAAGGTTCATTTCATAACTCTAGTGAATGACTCTCACTCATATCATTCATTCATACCTTCATAACTTATAACTCATAACCTACTCAGAACAACTCCTCATAACTCGGAACTCACAACCCAAACCTCTGCTACTTCTGTCGCTTTCAAGACCAGTGACATATTGCAAATATGATGTAGGAAAAGCGTGTTTGGTGGCAGATTTCGGCCAATCCAGCGCATCAGCTTCATATTTGCTGGCGCAGCATCGGAGACAAAGGCCAAGATGAAGATGTCAAAGGCTCTTGCCCATCCTCATCATGCATGGTTAAAAGGCAAAGGTGTAGCGATTCGATGATTCTCAATCATGTAGTCACAAACTCGATTACCAAAATAATGTAGATACCAAAAGCCTGGATAATTGGTAAACATATTGCATTTTTATTTACTTAAAGTTCATCACAAGACAAACTGAAATCCTGCCCACACATGCGACCCTTGCTGTGCATTCCTCAGCAGGTCTTGCTACAAAGAGGAGGGAGATAGAAGGAGGAGAAAGGACGAAGAAGAAGAAGACAAGGGCGAAGAAGAAGAAGAAGAAGAAGAAGAAGAAGGGAGGAGGAGGAGGAGGAAGGGACGTGGCCAGCAACGCACGCACCCCGACACTGGGACACCACCCCAGGTCAGGACGTGGCAAACCAGCACACGCACCCCAAGAAGAGCAGGGAGACATAAGGAGAAAGGACAGAAAGGACGACGGAGAAGAAGACAAGGGGGCAGAACGAGACAAGCTAAGCGCGAAGAAGAAGAAGAAGAAGAGGAGGAGGAGGAGGAGGAAGGGACGTGGCCAGCAACGCACGCACCCCGACACTGGGACACCACCCCAGGTCAGGACGTGGTAAACCAGCACACGCNGAGGAGGAGGAAGGGACGTGGCCAGCAACGCACGCACCCCGACACTGGGACACCACCCCAGGTCAGGACGTGGTAAACCAGCACACGCACCCCAAGAAGAGCAGGGAGACATAAGGAGAAAGGACGACGAAGAAGAAGACAAGGGCAAAAAAGGAGACAGGCTAAGCGCGAAGAAGAAGAAGAAGAAGGAAAAGAAGAAGAAGAGGAGGAGGAGGAGGAAGGGACGTGGCCAGCAACGCACGCACCCCGACACTGGGACACCACCCCAGGTCAGGACGTGGTAAACCAGCACACGCACCCCAAGAAGNGAGGAGGAGGAAGGGACGTGGCCAGCAACGCACGCACCCCGACACTGGGACACCACCCCAGGTCAGGACGTGGTAAACCAGCACACGCACCCCAAGAAGCGGAGGGAGACAGAAAGAGGGAAACAAAAAGAGCAAGTAAGCAGAAGAAGAAGAAGACGAGCAATGGTCAATGCCACTGTTCTGATTGATACAATATTACGATTGGTTGTGTCATTTTTTGTTTGTGGATACTATGATTCAGGAAATTGATTGCTATTGATACAAGAAGCAGTTTATATATTAATATATGCGTACACTGTACATAATATAATACAGAAACATCATATAATATAATTTGTTATAAATTATCTTAAATTATCTTTGACAAAAATAGATGATAGTATTAATAAGTAATAAGTAATAAGTAATAAATAAGCTACATCTCATTTTGCATAGATAACATCATAGAATCATATCAATATCATTTTGACATTGACACCACACCAGCACTCATCAATCAATCAGTCAGTCAGTCAGTCAATCAATCAATCAATCAACCAATCAATCAGGGATCAAACCAAATCACCCGACTGGTCAATCAAGTCAAGCAAGCAGGCAAGCAATCAGCAACCCCACCATTCCATCAATCTATCTTTGAACCACTTCAACCAATCAGCCAACCCAAATCAAAAGAATCAGTCAGTCAAGCAACCAATAAATCATGATTCAGCATATCACCATTCATCCATCAAAATCTTGATCATGGGGCACAGTATCAGTGCCAGCATCAGTCTATAACAAGCCCACCAGTTCAATCAACATGGTCTGATACTGAACCACGTGTTTAACTAATCTAATCTAAGTTGCTGATACTGATGCTGATGCGGATACTCAAATATCCAAACCCACCAATGACATTGACCAAGCAGCTAAAAGGGTGCACTGGTTGCTTCGAAGTGATGCCAGTCCAGATTCCTCCACTGTGGGTCTTGCGCAGTGCAGCAGGCGCAGTCAAGAAGGTTGCAAACCTGAGAGCGGTTTGGAAAGAAAAACTTTGTCTATGGTTGCTTCCAAGCCTGCCAGGACACCAATAAAAGTAGGCTTTGCCCACCCAACCTAATCTAATCAAATCGAAACCATTTGCAAACAAACAGCCCTGTAAGTCAATACATGCTACAAACAGTTTACAGTGACAATAACTTTAACGTCCTCTGACTTTACCAAGGCACTTCACCGGGCCATTTCCTTTGGAAGCCAGTAGTGTCGTCCTTTGAACCTCAGTTGGAAACAAATTTCCTTTGAAATCACTTCATCGAATCAAAGCAATCACGCAATCATGTTATGAAAGTTATGAATCATGAATCATGACGAATTATTCGTTTCTGTAATCCAAAAATGATTTCATATGATTTCAAAATACTTCATGTCATGTCAGTATGTCAGTATGTCATTTCTCTTGTTGAATCATGTTGCCAATTTTGGCGACAGAGGGGCCTGCAGCCGTAAAAGATGATCCGTCCGCCGTCCGTATGTATGTATGAGCGTGTGCAGAAAAACGCTGGCAGACTTGCTGCGAAGTAAAATATAGACAGACTCAAAATAGGAAATGAACCCACCCCCGTCCTAAAAACAAGACAGCTTGTATCTTATTCTAGGACTTGGTTTAAAGTTCTTGCGTTGGTTGTAAGTTTGAAACTGTTTGAATCTGAAACACTAAATTTCAAACAACGATTTTGACTAGACTATGAGCCTAGGAGATATGATACGATATTGCTGTGAAGAGATGTGAATAGATTGATCGGATTTATCATTGATCATTGATCATATCATATCATATCATACCATACATCAATGAAAACTGTCTCAAGAAAACTTACACTTAGTCTTCTTCACTAAACTTTGGCGTCTGCAAGAGAATAAGCAGCTCTGTCAACAATCTATTTTACAATGAAGCGACGACCCATCAATGGTCTATGGTTTGCCCGTTGTCTTTCTTTACGCCCAGCAGCGAGCACACTAAAGACTGCGTGAGCAAAGTTCACCCCAAACCGTACACGCTGCATCTGGCTGGTCTCGTCGAATTCGATATTCAAGCGGCCAACACGTAGCCCTGCTTGGTCACCAAGAGGTTCCTCAAGCTTAGGAATGTTGACATGGTTGATAGTTGGTTTAAGGAATGGGGCGCAAGGTCTGGTGAAGGTTAAGTTATGTCAGTTATGTCTGATTCTTGGACCCGAGTGATTGTAGGCCTACATTGCATCCATTCAATAAATCAAAAGATAATCAACCGTCAATAATCATCATGAATCATGAATCAAAAACTGCAAGTATCATGAATCATGAATCAAAAACCAAAAGGAATCAGTGTCAGTACAGCGTGGTCTAGTCTAGTCCCATATAGTCGTCGATATAGCCTAGCACAGTATAACCTAGTCTAGTACAAAATAGTTATAGTGAAAGTCATAGTCATAGTCATAGTATAAAAATACTACTAGCTATACAACAAAAAAATATTAAGATTAATATCAATATCAATATCATAATATACTGTTACTGTACTAATATTCATAAAATCACGAGACATGTCATTTTATGACTATGCATATACCGTATAACTTATAACTATAACCACTAAAACTTATAACATAATTTATATGAATATTATTATTTTAATTATTATGTAATAGTAATCGTACTTATAGTCGTAGCCAGTAGCCATTACAAATGGTTAGTCGTCCCCTTGCACATTTTCTTTGCAAGCGACAGATTGCAAGATAGCTTCGCAGTAGATCTTCTGACCCTTCATGAAGAACTGCGATGCTGCATGTTGAACCTGAGAAGTGATATGCATCCATGGTCCATGGTATCAAAGCCTCAAAAGTATTCAGTTCAGATCACTGTCTCGTCATCTCCGAATCAAGCTCTACTGCCTGATTGATTTTTCTGCTTGGTTATTTGATTGCAATTTTCTTTGACAGTGAAATGTTCTCTTTTGTGATTGATTCAGTGTGATCAGTGATGACCAAACTGAGCAGCTGATAACTGTGGACTTGCATTCTTCAAAATTCTTTGCCGGCTTGCTGTCAACGGTTTGACTTCACATTCAGTATGTGGCATGTGACGTGTATGTTAAGTACTGCACGCAGTAGGGAACAGCACAAACCTTGATTGCCAAGCTTCTTCTGCCACAAATGACGGACTTGCTTTCATCCAGTAGGCAACGCTTTGCAGCGACATGGAAGTAACAGACCGGTCAGCCAAATGCTTGGAGTGTTTCAAGGCACTGATTGTCGACCACCCAAATCTCAGCGGGATTGCGTGCGACCCTGATTTTTCGGAGAACACATCTGAAAACCGCTACATCAGTATATTATAATTATATAAGTTAAGTAAAATTATACTTGTATCGGCTAGAGAACTTGAAGTTATTCTGGCTATCCATAATTTTGTTGGATTATGTATGCTATGTTGATGCTTGTGCAAGTGTCCACAAGATTTGCTGATGGAAAAGGATATCATTTCACAGTTTGAATGTTTCGTATTATTTCAAAACAAGTCATAAGATCACAGTGCACCTAAGAACAAAAATGGGGTGTCATATCATTTCATATCATGTCACATCATCTCACACTATTTCATTTCATCTCAATATCATATCAATCATATCATATCATTTCCTTTCAGGCATTAATGTTGTTGAATTTGTTGATATGATTTGGTTCATGATATTTTTTTTGATATCTGCCACGAACCCCGGGAGTTTATATACAGTAACGAGTGCTGTGATTGAATCAAATGTGCCATCAAGAGACAAGCACAACACCAGCCGCAATTCCCAGGGAAAACAACTGTCAAGTTATAGAGAGACAACAGTGATGAACTGATTTTAAAAAAGAAAAAACTCGGGCGGGCTTTGCTTGCTAGGTGCACATTAACTTGCTTCAAATGCCACTGCCAATATCCCGAAACATCTGAAACAACCTGACTCATAAGACTCATAAATCAATCTTTTGAAACAACCAACTTATCAAAATGTTCAATACAATACCATACCCTAGCCCCTATATGTCAAGTGACGCCGCTCGGAGGCATGCAGAGGGGATCCATTTCTTATACTGCCCCTTCCCGCCAACATGCAGGGTGAGATCTTGCTGTCGTACGGCGTGGTCCTCCACAAATTTGTTTGCAAGGGACCTTGCTTTGCGCGGAAAAATGCTCAGATAGCAGAAGCAACACTGCCAAACAAGAAGCATCCCGGGTCTCCAGTCATCTCCACTGAACACAGGGTCACATGACTCATGACTCATCATTGACTCATCATTCATGATTCATGATTCTGATGGTTGGACAGATCAGAGAGTCATGAATCATGAATCTTCAATGAGACAACTGAAGCACTTAACATGGGTGGTTTGGTCACAGATTGTGAGTGCGCGTGACCGTGATGTCATGTCCTTCACAGGGTACATAGTAACATGTAACATAATCATTGGTCAGAGTCATTAATATTAATATACAGATATACACTAATCTACATAACATAACATAGTTGCATCATTTGCACAGAAAAAAAGACAATGGTCTGATATTAAAAAAATCATGTTACTGACCTGAGATACCTGTCTGGCTAGCACAACATATCAGCATATACCAGCATATCATGAGTCGTATAATATCTTGTATGTGTACTTGCAGATCTATCCCCTCTCTGCACCAAGCTGCGCAGCAAGTTCCCACGACTTGTCTTCAGACAGTTCCGCAGCGCCAGGAGCAGACTCCAGCGCCATGACTCACAGCTAAAGGGTTGTTTTGAATTCAACTTCAAAGTGGGCTTAGAATTTCAGTCAACCAGTCGTCATGGTCCAGTCATTCCTGGTTGTAAGAAATGCCTGGCCTACAGTCAGAGGCATAGTCCCCTCATGATGACTCAGGAATCCTAAGAACCAAAACCGTTGTCATTGTTGCTACTTGTTTTTTTCTTTGCTATGCCGTATTTCAACGAAAACTGGAAACCATCCCTGTTGTGCCTACCTGGTTGCTCTGTCAAAAACCATCAAAGTTACAGCCTATGATGCGGCGCAATGCGGCAATGCAATGCATGCTGCATGCCTTTCTGGCATGAGGCCCCTAGGGCCCATTGGACATGTAATCAAGTTGCACGTGAGGCTAAGCAACCTTCAAATGCTCATTAGTCATTGGTATATATATTATATATGTATTTATAAATTATATTATTATATTGTATATTTCAAATATTTCTACATAATTATTGTAACTTTTCCAACACCCCAGCGCGGTTTGTGGCGCGTAAATCCCTAATAAACTATCCCGCGGACTACGCGCGCACAACAACAGTAAATGATTCCCCGTACTATGCGCAAACATGCATGCATGCCTGCATGCACGCATGCCTGCATGCATGCATCTTTCTACACTTAAGCGGCGCGTGCCCCACTTCTTTTGCCTGCGCGCCCCACATCGTTTTGCCCCTTCGCCCGTGCGTTCGCCCGTGCGCTCGCTCGTACAGGGTTTTGGTCGTTCAGTCGGACCAGTACTCAAGTAGTATTCGGGACTTCGGTCGTACAGAAATAAGGTAGCATTTAGAGCCTCATGAGGCTCTAAATGCAACCTTATTTCTGTACGACCGAACGTGCTTGCACAGGCACGCACACATGTACGCCCGCGCGTTCGCCCGTACGTTCGGTCGTACGTTCGGTCGTTCGGTCGCACGTTCGGTCGTACGTTCGGTCGTTCGGTCGTACGTTCGGTCGTACGTTCGGTCGTTCGGTCGTACGTTCGGTCGTACGTTCGGTCGTTCGGTCGTACGTTCGGTCGTACGTTCGGTCGTTCGGTCGTACGTTCGCCCGCGCGTTCGGTCGCGCGCCCCCTCGCGCGCACGTTCGCACGCACGTACACCCCCCCCTCGTACAGTACGTCTTGAAATGCCTTGAAATCATCATTAGCGACCTTTTGAATATAGCTAACATATTACATATATCAAATATACACACAGACTGTAACCAAATCATCCCTTCTAGTAGGATTTTCCCTTACAAACCAGCTACTGGGGTACCTCCATGACTTAGGAAA
Organism: Symbiodinium sp. clade C Y103; assembly: GCA_003297045.1. NCBI lineage: Eukaryota > Dinophyceae > Suessiales > Symbiodiniaceae > Cladocopium > Cladocopium sp. clade C. The sequence goes on along the minus strand of BGPT01001663.1, from coordinate 117,895 downwards.
TCCCCAAGTGGCCTCATCGTTCACGGCCAATGCGGCACTCCATCGCTTCGCGTCGGCGAAGGCCTTGAGGCTGGTGGTGTAGGTCACTAAGCTGGGCTGGATCCTTGGCAGTTCGAAGGGGAGCTGGGAAAGCGGAAGTTACAAATAGTATACTTAAGATGTGTGTGTGTGTATGGATATAGAAATAGATATAGGTATGTATACACATATATATATAGAAATAGACATAGACATAGACATAGATATAGATATGTGTGTGTGTACATGTAAGATATATATACATTGTTTTGTATGTATTAAAAACAAATCCACCGTGATATTGCAGCCTGACAAAAAAGGTTGTGAGATGGCGGAATTTGAGGGGGGAGACTCAAACGATGGCCTCAGGAAAACGCCCTCATGCGGCTAATCACTACCTTGTGATGAGAAACCAGAGGTTTTCCACATCTATGTTAGTTTACCAAAGGGTAAACTATGTCTCCATCAAATGTGATCAACTCTTAATCTATGAAGGGAGCCCCAGGTTGGACGGCAATTGGTCATTTCTAATGTGGAAACCACTGGTTTGGGATGCCCTTAGGAAACCTCCCATATCTCACTCATGGCATGAAGCCTTGTAGGGCTTCCTAAATCTTCCCTAAAGCTTGCTAATCAGTTGCTAAGCTGGAATGGTCATCTAACTATTGTACACCTTATTAAGGATGATATTTGAAGGATGATTCCCAGTAATGGTTCAAAGGAAAACGTAAAGGAATGCCCGTATTTGGATTACTTGGTTGGTAAATTCCACGGTTTCAGCGGTTGCTTTTCAGGACACCCAAGCCAGTCAATGGTGCTGCTTGATTCGACAAACCTAAATTTCCTTGGTCAATCTCGCATTGTCACATGATATATCATATCAAATTGGTTGTAGTTTGTATAATATATATATATATATGCTGTATCTATATATATATATATCCCATCAAATTCCTTTGAGTATCCCTATTTTATCAACCATGATTGCCCTTGTTGTTGCATGTTTGAAGCCCATACTTGGTGGCTCATCCCAGCGGGTTGGTTCCCCCCAGTTCCAACTGGACTATTCGTACTTACCCTACATCAACAAATGGGAGCTCATGGTACCCCCCAACTTTGATGCAGCCAATCATCAAATTTCTCCATTCAACATAGCCCTTTTTTCCCTGAGTTATAACGCCATAATTAGGGGGGGGTTCTTGAAATGGGGGTTCCCCAAGTCACCGGTCATCCAAATTAACTATCCCCCCGAACCTCCAATTTTGGATCATTTTGCACTACAACCCAGTAATTCCTGGGTGTAATAACCTCCTCCCTTTGGACTATAACTGGAGGTTTCCTAAAATAGGGGTACCCCCAAATCATCCATTTTAATAGGATTTTCCATTATAAACCATCCATTTTAGGAAACCCCCAACTATAACCCACCAAGGTGAGCCCAGTTGCAGGTCGCTGCTATCTCTCAGCAGCTGCACGATGCGTGGCCATGAGTCGATGTAGGCCTTCATCGCGGCGCTGTTGGTCACCACATTGGGCCTGGCGTAGCGGGCGTTGCGACGCGGAAACCTAGGGGGTGGAGGACTTTTTGGGGGAAAACTTGGGGTTGCACCGAAAAATCTGAGAAAAATATGATTTAACTTGGATGTCACTCTGGAGAAAAATCTAGGTGAAACCAAGAAACGTATGAGGATGCCACCTGTCTGGACTGTTTGGATCATGCTCTGGTTGATCCGAAAACTGGTTGATTGGCAGTGAAGATGGGAAACCTGATCAACCAGTGCCCGGAATCTGGCACCTCATGTGACATCCCCAGTCTTGATGCTTAAATCCGAATCTTTTCATGCGTGAATCCGTATTTTGGATGGTCCAATCCCAAATCCCCCGCAACTTTGCCTCAAGGTCTCCTGCCGCAGCATCTGCATCATCTGACCCGCCTGGCACCAGGCACGCCCGACCGCACAGCCATGCAGCGCAGTGCCAAAGCTGATGACGTCGCGCGCGGCCACGGAAGGGCTGCTGGGCATGAGGCCTTGGTTTCACCAACCAAAATGGCTCGAAGTCACCAAGAACAATGGTGACCACGAAGAATTGAGGTTTGACCAACAAAATGTGGGAGTTAACTCACATGGTTGGAATTCATATACTGTAATATGTATACTATAATACAGCCATCAAGAATTGGGAGCAAGAATTAGGGAGTTATCCAGAGAACATTTGGGAGTTAACCAACAGCAGGCACAAAAAAAGAGAGAAAAGTGATGACCTACTTTGAAAAATCAACGAAGATGAGGAGCTAAGCACAAAAATCGATCAAACTTCCCCAAAAAGGATTCAGGCAGTACAAATGCTGGACTCTTTATTGTGCACATATTATTATGTATATATATATATATGCTGTATATGCATATAGAGCAACAGACATGCAAATATCAACAAAGAAAAGGACAATTCAAATACCAAAATGAGGATGGCAATAAAAACTGAAAATAGTATAGAATATCAACAAAGACAAAAATGACTGGATGGCGGTTTCAACATTCCCCTTGGAAAAATACTAGACTACTAGACCTTGGGGATCAGCATCCCAAATAAACATTAAACATGTTGGAAATAAGTTGGAAACTAAAAAATATCTGAAACCAGCATCCAAATTGAGGGGTTTCGCCATTTTTATTCAATCCTGAAACTATGCCCAGCCACTGAAGAGCCACAAGGCCTTCTGCCACTCAGAGGCCGCAGCCGTGGCAGAGATCACCAAGTTCCAAGAGGTCGCGTCGAGTCCGACGAAGTCCGTGATTCGAAGGCGCGTGGCGAAGCAGCTGAGGGCGCTGGGCCACATGGAAGGCTCCTGCAGGACGGCGAGTTTCGCCGTTGGTTTTTTGGTGCCGGAAAACGAGGCCAGACATGGGACCAAAATGGACCCAGTGAAGATGCGATAATTCATTCGCAAAACTGGAACTTGAAGACAATGATGGCCAGATGATGTGTTTCTTTGAACGCGCAAATGCAGGGGTTATTTCGGTATCCAACTGCAAGATCCATGAAATATCCTGGGGGTTGCAACCCATATTGGCCCATCCCCAACTTGGGATCAAACGAACCAAAAAGTTGGATGCTGAAGAACAACCGAACATGGGTATCAGTCAAATTCGCAGGCCGTTGGACATGTGTTTTGTAATGTGTTTTTCCGTTTTGGCATTCAGCAACCATCTATACAACCTTTTGATCGGGATTTTTTTCGCACCCAACTGGGGATCCACGGTGACAAATCACCCTGGTGGCACATCTACCATCGCAAAAAATACACTGCCGAATCAATGTTGAAATGCTGAGTAGTGCACCTCCAGAATATGACGTCAACCAAGGCACCCAAAAGACTACCCAACTGCGCTCAGTTCAAGGGTCCAAAGCAGCCACCGCTGCATTGAAGCCGACGACGTTGCATTGGTGCCCTGCCTGTAATGACGCACATCGAGATCCCAGTGGTGCAGGTGGCTGGGAAAGTCGCAGAAGAATTGGGATGGATCATGGTTTCTTCAGATTCAAGGATGGGTCAATGTGATCTCAAAACGGTTGGTTTCAGATGGTTAAATCGATTGAACCGATCAAAAAAAAGAAAACAACAACAAACGTTGCCGGTCAAATTCGGATCAAGTTCGCATCAAAGCTGGATCATTTGAGCCTTAAAGTTCGCACAAAATATTTCAAGCAAGCAGACTTGAAGCTAAAATCTGGGATAGAGAGATCACCACGACAGCTGGCGCTGATGATGATCCCTCAAATTAATATCAACTGGGTATCATAGAAGCCCTTCCAGCCGAAAGAATCCTCTATCTCCCCATCTACTTATCTATCTAGTCGAATCTACTATGCTAATTTAGTTTTTCTGAATCAAATTACGCCAAATTCAATCTTATCACAATATGTGTATATATATATATACATTTGTTTTAAAAAATATGTATATGTATACTGTATACTACATGTATTTGGCTGGATGAATCTAAACGTCACCAACCTTAAATAAGCCCATTTGGGGATGGCTTCCCTTACCAACCAGAATCCATGAGGCCGCAGTGATGTCGCTAAAATTCAGGCGAATCATGATATGTCAAAAACCGTGTAGGGAATCCCATGCGATCTACACCAACAAGCCATCACCCATCCTCTATCCATCTATCTACCTATCCATCTATCCCTATCTTTCTCGATTGTTCTATATCTGTATCTATCGATCGATCGATCGGTCTATTGATTGATCGATGGAACTAATTATCCATCCATCCATCCATCCATCCATCCATCCATCCATCCATCCATCCATCCATCCATCCATCCATCCATCATCCATCCATCCATCCATCCATCCATCCATCCATCCATCCATCCATCCATCCATCCATCCATCCATCCATCCATCCATCCATCCATCCATCCATATTCTATAGTTCTATAGTTCAAATCAACAATTACATTCAACAGATCCACCATGACCAAACTCTCCCCACCTGGGCCACGTCCATCAACGCCTGGAAGGCCCTGCGCCAGCGCCGTCGTCCCAGCACCGCGATCAGCGTGCCGCGCGTCACGACATCCCCCGGCGCCGCGGCGAAGAGGCACCCGGCCTGGGACCAGGCGCTTCGGTGCGCCGTGGCACCTGCAGGGAGCCCGGGGATGGGCCCGGGGGGCAACGGGAAATCCCCGAAGAACATGGGAAAATACCCGAAAAAATATGGGAAAATCATAGGAAAATGTGCGAAACCATGGGTACCATCAAGAAATATGGATTTAATGGAATTCAATGGGAATATAATGGGATAATCAGACATGGCAAGCTTGGAAATTCCACATCTAAATGCAGGTGCATAGCTGGGAAGATCATCTATAATCTATAAGTGCGGTATTTTCCAGCAAACCATGTTTGACTACGTGGTATCATGAAACCATCCCATTTTGGGCGGTATCCAAAGTTGACTCCCCTCCCAAAGTGGATCTTTCAAAGAAGGCTGTGGGAGTGGGTTGATATGGCCCCAAAACATCCCAAAACCCCAAACCAGCGACTTGTTGCAGTCGGCCCCCGCTCTTTGTCTTCAACTTCGCAGCCCTTACTCGATTCTCTCAAGTTGGGATCGTCGAGGCGTTTCTACAAATGGTTTCGGTGCAACAACCAAGATGGGATTTACCTCCTAACAAGGACCATGGACTTCCAAGTTTGTGGATGGTTTCAGAATTTCAAATCCCAAGAATATGTCCAGCCTTTTGAATTTCGGGTCACCCTTATGGCTTCTCCCATCCATGTCCAGCAACTGTGGCACCTAGGAGCAGGTTCACGGAGATTTGAGAGATCTTTAAGGCATTCCTGGGATGAGAAACGCGGGAGGCTGGGGGCCCAAGATCGACAACAGCGATGCATTCTTGATTGGGATGGTTTGAGGACGTTTGAGGGGAAAATTGTAGGAAAGCCCCTTGGAAAATCTACGGCTCCTTGTAGATTTTCCAGTAAATCCTCCCAATGACACTAGGCAACACGTGCCTAGAGGCTTCAACTCTGAGAAATCTGCCCAGTTCCATGGAATTCCTAAGACCTCACGGCCTTGGATTCCAAGACTCCGTTGTGCTGCAGCCAAACAATCCAGAGCCTCAATCCAAGCCCCTTTAGCTTTGAAACTCCGCAACCTGAGTGGTGATGTGGCTCCAAGCTCGACGAGAACGCCAAATAGTCTAATTATGGTATATTTGCAGTTGATTTATCATCATTTGCTATACATCCATTCCAAGAATCAGCTAGTCATGTCGATTAGTAATATGGGTTGCCCTCCAAATAAAAAGAACACAGCGTTTCAAAGCATTTATGATTAGGTGTATCCATAAAAGCCTAAAAGCTTACTCAAAAAAACGTTAAAAAGATTGGTCCTGTCATTAAAATTCCAAATTTTGAATGAACAGGAATGGCTAATTACATAATATGATGCTATATGTGACTACACCGTGGGATATATACATATTTCTACCACATTAGACGGGTTTGTCTGCAAATAGGGTATCCCATGAGTCCCTAGTCCACTGATGTATCATCAGTTTCCCCATAAAAATGACCATTTTGCCGCGCCGCAATGCAAGGACTTGCTTCATCCGGACAAAGAAATCTTTGGGCTGGGACTGCTTGGGCCATGGTGCAACTGTTGATGGAGAAAACTTGCTGGTTGTAGTCCTAGAGAAAATTTGATATACGATATGTGCACATGTGTATATAATATATATATATATGTATACATACTGTATACTACAAAATATACATATGTGTATGCACTGTATGTGTATAGATGGTTAGATTCCCACAGAACTGCGACAACTGAATAGAACTGGGGGTGATAACATGAATGTACGTTGTATATATAACTAGATATGTATAGAAAGAAAAAAAATGCCGGTTGTAATTGGATTGATTGACACCCTTCCGAGCAGAGACAAAACGGCTAGAGATGCTGCTCATGCAGCTCCAACGAGACTGTGCAAGCTCACCCTCCCAAAATCAGGATGCCGCACCCCCTGCTGCTTTTTGGCATCAGCCCATCACCGAATCATGTTCGAAACTGAAAATTTGAAACGGATTTTGAGTTCCGCCAGTTGGATTGCAAAGTTGTGAACATCTGCCTTCAAAGCGAATGTTCCATTCATCCGCGCCGGCCGCCGGGGGCGGAGCGCCAAAAAAAAAGGCTGTTTTATGCCCTTCAAAGTGGCAGCCACTTTGGTGTCGAGGATCATTTGGCCTCGTCGTTTCACAGCACAACATGGGTAGCTGCACGCCAAGATGGATCAAAAGATAGCCGTTTCCAACAGGAACATATTCTAACTTAGTATCAAAGAATATTATCTCCCTCACCTTGGGACAGCAGCATCTTTCTTTCTGAGGTCCAGGAACCGCACCAGTCATATGGGACATTTCTGGTTGAGCCATCAAGCCCTCAGTATCAGTTTATTGGGTCATTTTGGGTAATTCAGCTCAAACAAGTGGACCCCAGTGGACAACACCTACAATTCACCACTGAATTCCTAGCACACCGAAACGATCAGTTGCAGGGGGCGAGCGTCAAGCTTGGGGGTCCCAAACACCAGCCCGGTTCAATGGTCTTTCCAGAGGGGGTTCTCCGTGAAAATGGCAATGAATTGGGTATGTCTGTGGGGTATACCCCGAAAGTATTCAATTTGATGGGGAAAATAAGGTGTTTTAACCATTGGAATTGGGGTCATCCCATTTTCCAACAAACCCAATTAGTGGTTATTTTTTTAAGCTAGCTACGGGAAACGGCCCATTTATATATAATCATATATATATATACATAGAGAATTATGATGATTTGCCCATTGAAAATGGTGAATTTCCATGGCTATGCTAAATTGCCAGAGAATCCAGAGAATGTATAAACCAATACTGTCCTTTAAGAAATCCCCCGGGGCCGATGATGAACCAAGGTACTTTCAAGCCCAGCATCTTCAGAACCCAGCCGCCGTTGCCCTCAAAGGGCTTGAGGGCCGCAGCACAACGTGTATACATATAGATATGTTACGTGAATGTATATGTGTTATCTTATAAGTCTATATAGATATCATCTGATATATGACATACATCGGTGTATATGTGTATATATAGTGAATGATGTTATGTAAGCATATGACGGATGTCAATTCAGCCATTGTGCATATTATGACTAATTGCTGATGAATCGGTGTGAGACGCTTTCCATTAGCTACTCTTTGTTGATATGGATTCGCCCCTGTGGGAAGCTCAAAAGCTTAGTTGGTGCGGGTTCACACCTGCAGCTTGACAAGTAAACATGCTTTGCAGGTCAACATCCTGACTTTTCTTGGTCTATAAATGTGCAGATAGATAGATAGATAGATAGATGGATGGATGGATGGATGGATGGATGGATGGATGGATGGATAGGTAGATAGATAGAGAGAGAGAGAGATAGAGATAGAGATAGATATAGACATAGATATAGTATAGATATAGATATGGATATAGGTAGGGATAGAGATAGAGATAGATATAGACATAGATATAGATATAGATATGGATATAGATATAGATAGAGATAGAGATATAGATATAGATTTGAATATATAAAGAGAGAGAGAGAGAGATAGATAGATAGAAATAGATATGATATATGGATATAGATATAAATACATACAGTATGTTACATACATAGATAGATAGATAGATAGATAGATAGATAGATAGAGATATCAATAAAGATATCTCTGTAGACCGCTCAAGTCGCCTATTCATCTCATCCATTAAACCTCCAACAAACCCGGCTTCGCCGCCTTATGCTCCAAAAGCTTCATTGAGGTGACCTGGAGTGCTGTCCACGGATAGCTCAATGGATCGGTTTATGGGGGGTCTATGGTTGAAACCATGGCTTTTACCGCCAAATGTAGAGGTTTCCTGCAAAGAAAAAAACCTTGAAATTTCGAGATATTGTAATAGACATAAGATGACATAAGTTAAGATTATTTGACAAATCTGTGCCCTTGATCAGCCCAAAACTGGGGAATGTATATCCAGAAAGGGTATGGTTCACAAACCCGATACCCTGATGAACGTGCTAAGCATGGGTCTTCATCCCCCCGTTCATACTGTACCTATTTCCAGTTGTAGGTATTGACTCATCCCCAAATCCTCCTGAGATGATTTCCCAGCCAGTCACTGCTGGCTGAATCCTTGTGGACTGTCATGGATCTGGGCCAAATTTGGGGGCTTCCATATATGGTTGGTTTCATTATCAGCAGTATTTCAAGCAAAGCACTGTATCAATTCAAGAAAAAAACTTGGCCTTAAACTAATCTAGATTGCGTATCTAAATGCCGTGGTATCTAGCTGGATATGGAAGTACAACTACCAAATAACACGTCAGAAATTGGGATGTTCAAAATGAGAAAGATTGAATCAAAACAACATCATCAACAAAGCTGGGGTGTCGAAAGATTTGGGGATACCCCAAAATTGTGTTTATGTTGTTGGTCAAACCAATAAGTCATTCAAAGTCGCCCCCAACGAACATTTCTCCAATCCAGAGACTTCTCGGACCCAGATGGGTCTGGGCTACAGCACCCCTTTGCGGAATTCCCAAGATTGGCTCAAGGGAAAATTTACAAGAATCCCCCAGAGAGTTGGAGGGCTTGCTAACCATTGTTTCCAGAAGATGTCCACAAATCATCAGGCAGCACGGAAAAATGCTCTGAGACTCCGGACGTACCAAAAGGTCTCCAACCAGGGTATCAAGAAGTGCTCTTTGGAAAGATCTGCATATGGTGCTAGACACAAATAGAAGCCCCAGACCTGACCGCCGGGAAGGTCACTAGCACCAGCTCGGTCAGCTCGGGTTTGAAAGGATGGTTTTGTGAGACTTCCAATTTCATGCAAAGCCAAGTGAAAAATGCTTGGGAGAAATGTTTTCAGAAAACTGAAGTGTCTGTGTGTATATATATATACATATATATATATACAATTGCGTATATATATATATACATAATTACATGTATATAATGTATATATATATATACACATAGTTTCTATATGTTCTATGAGAAAAAATAAAATTGAAAAACAGTTGTTCACCAAAGCATATGGTGGTTCCGGGTGGTTCCCAAAACAGGGCTATCCAAAACCATCTCCCCAGGATTGACCCAACTGCCCAGGGAGGGAGAGAGGGAGAGAGAGAGTCTCTACATGCACATGAGTATATACTATATATAATTATACCCCCAGGCCGGGTGTGCCGCCCGAAGGTTTATCATGCGACTAACTCTTTAGGGTTTATTTAGGGTTTGTTTAGGGTTTGTTTGGGGTTTGTCTAGGGTTTGTTTAGGGTTTAGTTAAAGTTTCATTTAGGGTTTTTTATGGTTTTTACTTCGGGTTTATTTAGGGTTTTTTAGGGTTTGTTTGGGGTATGATGTTGATGTTGTTGATGATGATGCTGATGATGATGATGATGATGATGATGATGATGACGATGATGATGATGTTGATGAAATGAGTAGACATGAGGGAGTAAATTTTCGTCATCCGTTTGCCCAAACGGACGACACGGAGAATCTCACAAAACATTGGCCCTGCGCAGTCAAAACGCACTTTNTGCCCAAACGGACGACACGGAGAATCTCACAAAACATTGGCCCTGCGCAGTCAAAACGCACTTTCCCGGGCAGCACACCCGTCCTGGCCGTAATTATATATACCCTCTGGTATATTAAGATAGACCCTGAGAATAGCTATTTTTAGAGGAAACTAATCTTCCAATCCCTATTTGCCAGGGTCTATGTTAATTTACCAGAGGGTACTATATATAATTATATATATATATATACATGGATAGCAACCTCCAAACAGATAGAAAAGATGGAAACCAGGAAATTATAAGGCAAATATCATCCATACCATCCTGGAAACACGGTTCTATCTTTTTTGCGCTTACTATAGATGTACACATATCATATGTACATATATATATATATGTGTGTGTATGTATATATATATATATATTCAGATAGGGATTTAGATATGCACAATATACATGCACCTGATGCGGCAAAGCATAGGCATAGGCCACGAATCCCTCGAATACACGCGGAGATTTAACGTCCAAGCTGCAGAGCAAATGACGCCCCAATACCTCAGCGCAGTCATCGCCAACTGAGAAGGCCGCAGCAAGGTCAACATGATTATGTTCCTTTCATGGTGCTGATCGCGTGCAGATCTCGGAGAGTGAAGGTCTTCACCCCGCAATCAACAGCAAATAATAGTTGAACATTAAACCGACAAAATGGAGTGTCTGGCCCAAGAAAGATGATCTGAAGATCCACCAGCTTTTACCAATTCTTGTACAGGCCGGATCTCCCCGTGGATGTCATTCATCATATCCCCATTGCTGCCAGTCTGCAACTAGACAATAGTTCATCGCTGGCAAGTTGGGACTTCCGAGCATGAAAGATTCAGTGGAAATAAACAGTATCCAGGTCCCAGGTGCGCAGTACCCAGAAAGGCTGTTATTTCATCAAATTGGGTAAACCCACTATTTTGGGAGAAATTGCGTCTTGTGCTTGGATGTGCATCCCACTCAGTAGGGATAGTCTGTGGCAAATTGCCTTAGTATTGCAACTGGGATATCCCATAATCATATATATTAATAATATATCAGCAGGTTGTGACATGTTGAAAACCCCTATCCCATCTCATCATACTAGTCGGTTGATAAGTTTCCCTAAAAAAAGGGTTAGTTCATAATCTCCAATAACCCAGGTAGTCTGACTCCCTATTTCATAACTAGTCAGCAAGGGTATTCTTAATATTTCTTAATGGTTCGCTTAGGATTCCCGGCTTCCAAGTATTCCTGGCTCCCTGCCCCGTTGTGATTTTCGAGCTGCTGTGGATCGCTGATGCCGACGTTGTACGGAAAGGCCGTGGCCCAAGGCCTTGTTTCGTCGCGCGGGATAGGCTTGCGGCTGGTGGCTGTACCAGTGGCCATCCAACACAAAAGTCAATTGATGGTCACTTCATGAATGGTCATTCACCCTGGTCTACCCATTTATGGTCAATTAATGTGAGTAAAGCAAGAACCATAGAGTTTTTGCTCATGATTGTTCAATTAAAATGTCCATCTATAAGGGATTTTGGATCTATCGATGTCAATTGATGTGAGGAAAGCAAAAGGATATACAATCCGCAATACTAAACCATAAATGAGTGCTGTGCAAACGATCAATCCATATGGATGGTTTTTGGCATTGCTTTCCTGACATTACTCTGGGGTATTCAAATTTGATCCCATCCATGAAGTTTTTCTTAATGATTTTCCAATTTAAATGCCCATTTATAGGGGATTCCCATTGACATGTTTGACTCCCGCAAAGTATTGAGATGATCATCCTATCTGTTGGATGGAAAATCTTCCAACCAGCTCGCCATTTTGAGTTGCAAACCAAGAAAATGTGGTGCAGCCATGAGCTTGCAAAATCTTCAGAAGACTGGGGAATCGAAATAGCAAGAAAAAGGGTGGATGATCAAAGTCTTTCACGGGGTGGGCGTGATCAGCTTTGATCCACTCTACATGGTTGTTTCAACTGTTGGTACATGTTGGAAGCCGTAGGTCCGTAGCTTCTGAATGCCTGGGGGTTCCTGGCCAGGAGACACTGTCGTCATCTTGTTGGTGAAACCCCACTCTGAACCCCCCAACCAGATATGGCCATGGTTTTTTCCCCAAATGGCAAAGGTACAGTATGTGATTTTCCTATCAAAAGGATATCTCTGGGATGATCCAGGCTCAATGACTCAACCGCCCACTCATGGTTGCAACGGGGACTGGGATCACTTGCGCACCTAGAAATTGCGTCACTTGCGCACCTGACCAAATGGCGTCACTTGCGCACCTAGAAATGGTGTTACTCGCGCACCTGGAACACAAAAAGCGCATACCCTTCCACGTTTTTGGAACCCGGTAACCGAGACCAGGAACATGGGGTCAGACTTGAGGACAAGGACTGAATCATTGAAACAACCCTTTAAGGTTTAAAATTAGGGGACTTGGGGGGGACATGGGGACTTGGGGACTAGGGGGCATGGGACAAGGGGACTGGGGAGACAAGCGACTTGAGGACAAGGACT